>JABMDO010001641.1:0-16143 GCA_014851415.1 Cnaphalocrocis medinalis
CTTTAGAACCCTAGTCATTAGAGTGTGCCTTATCAAATCACTGTCATAATGTGATATATTTTTGCACATAATCCTTACCATTTCTCAGGGTCGGCTTCTCGAGTAGCCTGCATAACAGCGGGGGACTATCAGATGTCGGTAACAGAATTCACAGACGACGACCTTCTGACTGAACTCGAGACCATCACAGTTCAAACCGCCCCATCAGAGTGTCTGGTGCCACAGGTTGATAACGAAGATGTAAGTTTGTCAATGTCTAGTTGTCTCAAAACTTCTATAGACTTCTATTAGATAATGGAAGTTTATAGAAGTTTAAATCCTAGCCTAAAAACAAATGAATAGGCTCCTGAGTTTACAGAAACCCGGTACACCCACGGCTAAAACCACGGCTTTACAGAATTATCATTAGGTGACCCGTTTACTCGTCTGCCATTTAAAAAAAATACAAAAACGTGACTGCAGTCTGACCGGCGTCGTAACATTTATACGTGGGAACCAAATAAATAAACTGACCATGGTTATACATACTCATTCAGAATAATTATCTCAAAGGAGAACGCGACTGTTTCATACATTTGTGGGCTTAAGTGTTATACAAATTTAAGATGCCTTTATTTTGAAAGATTCATAATAACAATTCGCCACAAAAATTTTGGGAAAAAATAGGCAATCCAGGATCGAGATATTTAAATTTATAGTAAAAGTGAGGTGTAAGTATGTTACAGTCAACTCCAAAAATATGTATAACACTTTAGGACCTTGTCACAATTCATAATGTGTAAGAAAGTAAAAGTCGTTCTTATACATGTATTGTGACAAGGTCCTAAAGTGTATACATATTTTTGGAGTTGACTTTTTGGTTCAAAGTACTCATTACTAGAGTACTGTGCGACGTGGCGTTGTATAGTAAGGGACAGCCTCCAGCCTGGTTTTCTGCCGCACACTGCTTCTTGTGGCCCTTAGGCGTTGATTTTTAAAACATTTTCCACAGGGCAGGAATGAGGAAATTCGACTTTGCTTTATCTTTCAACAATCATCGCATCACCGGGCATAATCCGAGACCAAAATTAGGTCCAATTATGTAATTAGTCTCCGTGATAAAAGCTGTCCACAACTCTGAAATTAATAACATTATTTCGATTTAAAAATACATGAAATTCTCAATATTTTTCTTGACAAACGTTTTATTGACATTTGTCAATTCCAATTTTCTTTATGAAAAGGAAAATACATCACCTCATACTTCATCTCGAAAGAGTTCTAATTAGTCCGAGTGTTTCATAGATTAGGTACAATATCGGATTACACTGGTCAACACAGGTTTTGTTTCCTTTAATTTTTTTTTCTGTTATTAGTTATTTTATGGCTCTGACTATGAAAAAATACTGGGGAGATTGCTAACAGCTTTACTTTTTAACAATATACAATTTTATTATTTTAACCAAAAAATACAAAAAAATTATACATTATGTAAACAAATTTCTATCAATGATCTTTAAATAAGATTTTTCTGGATTGAACGAGTTTATGTAGATCTCGTTGCAAACTCCACTAGTAGTCTGCCATCATATGCGAGTCCCACCGCCCCTGATAACGCTCTTTCATAGTTCGCAGATCTTGATGAAATCTTTCACCCTGCTCCTCACTAAAATCACCCAGATTTATGTGGAAATCGATCTAAATGAGAATGTAGGCAATGGATTTTATGCTAATGTTACAATGTAGCTCTTGCAAGTTCATAGCATGCTTTCAGCAAGCTCTACATGGTGGTCAGATTTCTTTATACCTAAGAAATTACTCGCAACCAATTCAAATGAATTCCAAGCTTTGGATTCGACCTCAGTCATTGATTAGACAAAATTATAATGTTTTACAAGTTGCCTAATCTTTAGCCTAGCAAAATACCAGCTTTAATTTTTTCTTAACCCAGGAAACTTGCATAAAAGAAAAATAAAACATTCGCTACTTCTTATCAAGCGCCTTCACAAACTGCTTCAAATGCCGAGTTTAATATGGAGTGGTGGAACTATGATGCGATCTAAAATACCTAAAGTCACGTTAATAACATTTTTTGTTCATCTATTAGGTCTTTCTGCGCTGGCCAAACTTTTTGGCAGCCAATAATACTGTTTGTCACGACTGTCCCAGAGACAAATGAAACAAGGAAACTTTGTGGACCCCCCTTGTCGACCTAACAGAAAGTTGACCATTTTCAAATCAACACAAATGAGCCATTGATGGTTTTGATACTTAATTTTTTTCATTACCTTAGAAATATTTGTGTATTTTAAAGTTTTGATGATATGCAGTCTGATATAGGTTTTCGATATTTTTTAAATATTTATTCACCACAAAATATAGCAAATACAATCGGGACTAAGCACACAACATCTTCTTGATGAAATCATATCGAAAATAACAACAAAATTGGTTTTAATTTCCAATAAAACATGAAAAACAGAACAAAAATAGCAAGTGAGGGTAATTAGCTATAACTCAGAAACTAGAGCTGTTAGAGAAAAAGTGTTGCCATATTTATAAAATACGCGTTGATTTGAGATAGAAACATAAAAAAAACCACAGGAAACAAATAAGTTTATTTTTTTTGTTGACCAGTGTTATCAATTTCTTACACGATTTTCTTGCGATTTTCATACATTTTAACGATTATTGTGTTGTCATCAAGTTCACTTTATATCGATAGTTAGTTTTATACGATGTTTTTAAGTTTTCTAATATTCTGGATTGTAAAATGGTCTAGTATTTTGTGAGTTTCTTTACAAAAATATAACCGATTTTTGAGGATGCTTTTCATCTTAATAACTTTGGGCCCAGAGATCCCCTCCTCCTTTAAGAAACTAACTAAAAAATTTGGTTTCCTCACTTAATTCGAGCTAGTTCGACAAAACAAAAATTCTGAATGCAATATGGCTGACTCTAGGTATCTCTGGTCATAGATTTTTCACTATTGAAAAGTTGTTTTGTTAATCCCTAAGTTAGTTATTTATTCTGTACCTTGTATTCCATTTTAAAATCAGTGCTTGTTGAATAGTGAAATATATAACCACGGATTAGCAAATCTAACCCGTAATTCTTCTCATTACAGTACAAAATGCTAAAACAAGTGATGGCAAGAGCGAACGTGACTGTGACAAAGCTGAAGAAAAGCGAGTTTTCCACCGAAGGTTTGCACCAAGACCTGAATCGCTTGTTGAAGTTCAAAGACGACCAGCAACAAGACTCGAATGCGTTCCCAGAGACGAGGAAGGAAATAGCTATGACCAGTTTGGCTGCAGCAATTAAATATGTAGCTTTGTTAAATGATAGCACTAATTTTGGAAGGTAAGTTGGTAATGAACATACTTTAAAGCTTAGTAGCATAAATTATTTCTCAGGTTTAATGAATGATGATGGTTTGATGTCGGCTATCGCGTTTAAAATCCGCTAGACGGCGTACTTTTGAACGGAGGGGTAACTTCATCAGCATTTTGGTGGTTTTGTTCGTCCAACGCCCGCCATCTAGAGGATTTTTCGCACGTGATAATTCCCAAAATTTAAGTTTTCAATATTGCTTCCATAGAAAAAGTTAGTTTTTTTTTAGCACTACAATGAGTATCAAAGAAGTTGCTGATGTTTAAAAAAATACGATGTAGGTATAAGGCGAGGCATATACTGATGGCTTTCACGCCATCATAAGGAAGCGGTCCGCGTCACTTTTACATCGCCTGCGTGAGAGCACCAACACCCATCCTTAAAACTCTAGTGGACAGGTGGGACTCGCCATTGCTGCAGCCACTGGATTCGTCTCCAAACGCTTTTAAGATAGGCGCAAGGTGTTGCGGCGGGGGAGGGTTCTCCTGTCGTAATGCACACTTCTTACTTTTTGTTACTAACCAAATAAATATTTTTGTGTTTACTAATCAATATGGGCCTGTAACTTTACTTTGTTGCCTGAAATAAATAAATTATTATTATTATATATAAGATATTGACAGATACGTTGGAAACGGGGAAAAACGAAGGTACCAAAAATATCCATACCCCGTTGTACCGTTTGTACAGGGTTATTTAAAAATCATAATCTAGAAGATTGACTACAGCTTCAACCATTTGTACTCTGATTATTCTGTTTTTGTGACAGATTCCGTATATCAACAATCCAAGCCGACTGCTTCCTTCACTTGGACGCGGCGGCGCTCTCCGCACTTAACGTGCTACCAGAACTGGGAGATACGTCGCACGCCCCCTCTAGAAGTTTGCTCGGGCTTCTCGATAGATGTCGCACGCAGCAAGGAAAACGGTAAGACGCGACGTTGCCGCTCTGCTAACAGTTTCAAATAACACTTCAGATCTAGCTGACATTGTTATCGAATAGTTAGGCAATATCGTATTTTTCACGTACACATTTGATTCGCGTTGTTGGCGATCTAGGCAGGAACACGGAACGCCGTGTCCGTATCCGTATATTTTGTAGTAACACGCAGACGCGACGTTGCCTTTCCGAAGTCAGTTTCGTTTTTATCTATGAAATATGCATGTAATCTGCAAGTGATCATCAGGATAATTGACGAAATGGTGGTTTTATACGTGGATAGTAGGCATAAATTTGTTTCTTGCGTGTAATAGCAACAAAGATACTTACATACAATTTTCACAAACTTTCGAATTTAAAATGTTGTTAAGATTTACAATGGACATACATGGTAAATCCTAATATTTTCCTCCTGTATTCTTAGTAGACTTGGGATTAAATGTTATTTTTGTTTAACATGTGAATAGTTAATGCTAATTAAAAATAACCGGCTATCTTAACTGTTATTTGTTATAACTTTAGTATGCAGTACGGCAGTGCTCCCGCCAAGTCGAGCAAAAAAAAAAAAAAAAAGTGACAAAATTAAGAAACTTTGACCCGTTACCGTTTGCCGAATGCCAACCTTCCTTCCTTTTCCTATCTTCCTGTATACACCCCCTCACCCATCACACCCCCCTCACCCCCCCTTAAAACCCCCCTCACCCCCCCCCTCTCACCCCCTCACCCCCCCCCCTCGCACCCACCACTAATAATTATTTTCACAGACTCCTAAGTTCAATTAGGTACTTTTCAAGTAAAGTTCAAAACAAAACAAATATTACGAAACAACAGTTTTTTACAAATCTTACGAAACCACATATTCATCAGAATCTCACGAAACAACATAAATTCTGTTACTGAAATAAAATACCGACGCCATGAAAGCAAATTCGGATTCAATAATTTTAACAAACTACACGAAATCAGTTAATTTCACAAAACGTATTTTTTTCGCATAAACAATAAAATACCAACTCAACGAATTTAAGTTAATTTCACCAAAGGTTATTTTTAGCTCATTCAACTAAAAATACCAAATCACTAAATTTAAACACACCACTAGACGAATTAACATTAACTTATTTCAGTTAATTTTTCTCTCGGACAATAATGAACCATATTTGTTTCTAATAGACGTCATTTTCTCTCACTCCGTAAACACAGTTTTTTAACAGTTTTAACACTACCGCCATTGGTGCCATCTATCTGAGTTTCGTCGCATCGTCGCATTCTCGGCGCCATATTAGCAAAAATAAATACGCGCTTATTGGTACATGATTCCGCACGAATCCACTAGGTGATGCTGTAGTGCAAGAAGCTACATAAAGAATTACGAAAAGTGAAATTTAGCTTTTTACGGGAATTTTTCTTAACATTGTTAATGGGTATTTTTTTTTATCGTGTTAATTTAATGGTTATAACTATTAACGCCCACTACTAATTCTTAGCCTCCTCGCCCAGTGGCTTCGGCAGCCACTCCGCGATATAAATCTGATCAACGAGCGTCTCGACGTAGTAGAACTGTTGGTTAACTCATCGCAGCTGCGACTACAGCTCCACGACGACCACTTAAGGAGGATACCGGATCTGCAAGCGTTGGCCAGGAGACTCACCAGGAAGAAGGCCAACTTGCATGACTGCTATAGGATATACCAGGTAAGATGAGTCAAGAATTATCTTGTTGCAACTCAGTCTGTAGCTTAACAACAAATAGTTGCAACAGGATACAGATCTTGTTACGACTGCAAGCGGAAATAGAGCTTATCTCTAATAGGTAAGGACTATTATTCCGTTGTGCCCTACGTCACATACGCAGTCGACGGAACCTACGCGTTGGTATTAGAAAGTTATCGAAGGTTCGAGAAACATCGAGAATTGTGTAGAAGTCTCCCGAAATCCTAGTTGCAACATGCACTCGGAATTTCTAGAAACGGTGTCTCGATCTTTACAGAAACAAGAATCTAGAAATTTCCATCACCTTCCATGCACGTCTCCCTTATTTGTTTGATTAAGACTTTCTCTTACTCGGCTCATATAAAATCTTTAATGATACTCGATCATTCATCTTCTTCTGAAATCACACTTTTTACAAATATTTCAGGCTATAAACAGACTTCCATCCCTACTGCAATGCTTGGCAGAAGCAAACCATTCGACGGTGCATTCCTCATTTTCGGAACCTATTTCGGAACTGAACGACGACCTGAACAAATACCAGCAGATGATTGAAACGACTGTCGACATGTTTGCGGTAGAAAGGGGTAGGTTCATCCTTAACGTTACTAAAAGCTCGAGGTATTCCTGGGTGAAACAACCTTTATTTAAAAGGCTGGAGGTCTACTCCGCCAAACGATAACGAATTATTCGCAACGATACGACATTGGTTCGAATTATTCGCATATACCCTACTATAAGAAATGTTCGTAATCAGTGTCGATTATCGTAAGTATAGACAATTTACTTTTGTTTTAATTCGGATGTTCGTGAACGAATGATTGTAAAATTAAAAAAAATTTTGGCTGTTTGGTTTTATTATTCTTCAGTGTGGACCATAAATGGCTAAAAAAATTACACAAAAGAGCTATGACAGCTTCCACCACAGAGTACATACATTGTATTATATGCTTCCAGCAAAGAGAATATAATCACTCCGTTTTGCTTCCACATTTTATTCAAAATAAAATGAATGAAATATACCTTGATTTAAAAGAGCATGTATTGCTGATTAATAAGAAATAAAATCGTAATTTCAAGGAGGCTAGGTTTTGAGTAATTTTGCATAGGTTAGGCCTTTATTAACCATATATTTGCGCAACAACAACAAAAACTCATTTCAAATGGAGGCAGCGCTTGGGTTTCATAACCCATAGCCCTTTATTGTGTGGATAAGGTAGAGAAAACATTGAAAACATTAAGATATAATTTAACAACAGGTGCTTTTATTATCATTCTTCATCTTCCTCAATAACTAAGACATTGTCTAAGAAAGCAAG
Organism: Cnaphalocrocis medinalis; assembly: GCA_014851415.1. Lineage (NCBI taxonomy): Eukaryota > Metazoa > Arthropoda > Insecta > Lepidoptera > Crambidae > Cnaphalocrocis > Cnaphalocrocis medinalis. The sequence continues at coordinate 7,345 of JABMDO010001641.1, forward strand.
GCAACTGAAGCACTATTCATCAACTCCCATCCCAAAATCAATATCACAGTCCGATTCGTATTATAAATGGCGAAAGCAAGAGTCCTTAGGCAGTTTGGGTAAAAATTATGAAGAAAACAAGGGTAAAGCAGCGAAAACACACAGAACACACTCGAGCGTTGGCGCCAAAAATACTCTGATTTATGTAAATCAAAATCCAAACGTCATCACAACCGAAATCTATTGAACAGAGCTGGAGTCAATGGTAAAGGAAGATACTAGTCCGGAGAACAGTAACATGGGTCTTTAAATGCAAAATCACAACGAAACGATAATCTTTACGACACCATCAGAGATGTCGTAGGAATGTTCGTCGATTTGACGTTTGTGAAGCTGTCAAATTCGTATCGTTTTATGGTGTATTAGAGTAGGGTTTTTGTAAGAACTGTCAAAGCAATATCGTTCGTAGATTCGTATCAACGACAGTCGATACGATGGCACTTAGAGTAGGCTCCGACACGATTATTGGCACGATATATCGTTTATCGTTCGGCGGAGTAGACCCCCAGGTACTTGAAACCATCTTGTAACTCCTCTGATGCAGGTATTAATGGACTCACAAACCCGTGTTATGTTCGAAAATTTCAAAACATACTTTTGTGCAACCCGGGAACCCGAGATCACAGCCCGGTACTTAAAGCATTAGATCATCGGGGCGTTTGCTTGTTTGCCCCCTATAGCCATCATATAAAAAAGAACATCTATAGCAGGTACATGCTAGGTCTAAGAGCGTGATTTCATAGAAAATATTATACGAGTATGTTATCCTGGTGACCTGCCCACACTTTGTTTCGGGACAGTAGTTCCATTGTCTACTAATAGATGACGCTGGCCGATAGTTACATCGCGCTAGAGTTTCGCCTTTATGGTTTGTATTCGGGTTTATGTAGAATGTATCTCTTTATAAATAAATACTATAATCGTACAGATCGATAAGACTTACAGTTGATGTTATTATCTTTCAACGTTAGGCGACGTTATAACGTTCTATTTACGACGTAGTTTAAATAGTTGCTTTAATATTCTATAAAAACTGTCCTTGTTTTCTTAATCGTCTCACTTACCTACTAAATTACAATACAGTGTTTATTTTTAAGGTGACTTCCTAGTGAAACCGTCGTTCGATGAACAACTGCAGAATCTCAGCGAGCAATTAGACAAGCTGCAATCTTCCGCTGACAGAGAACTGGGCAAGGCCGCTAGAGACCTAGGTCTGGAAGCCGGAAAGACCGTCAAACTGGAAACTAACCCACAGGGAGAATTTTGTTTCAGGTAAGATAAACAATACAGTATCTGTGAACATTTGCATCCCTTTAACCACGCCTTCTATCAATTATTCCGAACAACATTATTCTATGATTTGGAAATTCGCATGCAAAATTACAACTTTTCATACAAAATCGATCACGTGACATAAAAAAAAAACATGGTCACTTACTAAGGAGAGTCGACATTTTTTTCGATGAATTTTGAAAAGTCGCTGGATAATTGTGGTTCGAAATGCTTGGTAGCACACGTGGTTAAAGGGATGTAAATGTTCACAGATACACTATTAGTATAATGCTTAACGTAAATAATTAGTTTTTTTTTTCACAATAGATAAACATAACTATAGGATTTTTTCTGATAGACGGTATAGGTTGTTTGCAAATAGGACTTCGCAATGTTGACATGCTATGTTAAAATGTAACCACTTCCACTAATTTTTGACCAGTTGTCGTAACGCCATCCAATGGATTTGTCGTATTCGAAAACACGAATTGAAACAATTTTAAATCCCCCTAAACATTTTTATTTATTTTACTCCAGAGTCACAATGAAAGAAGAGCAATCACTCCGTGGCAATAAGAAATACACGATTATAGACGCTGTGAAGGCGGCGTAAGATTCAAAACAAGTAATTTGCAAATATAGCAGAAGAGTACGTCCAAACTAAATCCACTTATGAAAAGGCAGGATAAAGTTGTTTCTGAAATCGTTGGGATCGCAGGTAAATAAAGGAATACTTAATGTTTAAATAATATTTTCGTATGTTATGATATTTTTGTTGTCTGATATCTGTAACACAAGTGCCTAAGAGACTTAGTTCTGGTCAATGTATGAGATGTTGTGTGAATTTATTTATTACTTGTGGCCCGCCCTCACTTTTCGGGACAGTAGTTCCTCTGTCTACCAATAGATGGCGCTGAGCGTTCATTGAATCGCGCAAGTATGCAAGTATAGTAAGAGAAACATTAAGCTTTTGATCATTTGAAATAAGTAATAATTTACTATTTCCTCTCATATTGCAGTGCCCTAACAGGGTCTATAGTGGTTGCTTTATTATTCATCTGCCATAAGTTTGTACACTATGGAAGCAATAGATAGTTGAGTTTTTCGGGTTTTCGGTTTACCTATAAGCCCTGGCGTAGAATATGAGATTAACCTCTTTATAAATAGTATAGATTATTATACCATTGTTTTTTATTAACCGATTCATTGCGCATGACGCCTTAAGGTCTCAGTTAAATCTTTAACGTATGGCGTCTTAAAGAATTGAAATCTTATGTCTACTGAATGTAAACACTCATAAACAAGTCAAAATCATAACAAAAAGCAAAATGTGTTCAATCATGACTGAAGACGCCTAAGGGCGTCACTTTACTGTGTGCCGCCTGACGCTAGTAGGCGTCACAGAAGATTTGTTAGCCGCCATGGGCAAAAATCCCTAAAAGTGGGCAACGCTTTGTAGGCTGGTTAATCATTGTTTATACATTTCCGCAGCCGGCTACTCGGAATGCCTATTCTGCCTATCCCACATCCTATCGAGGTTAGACGTACTTGTTTCCTTCGCCGTGGCTGCATGCGCGGCGCCGCTCCCATACTGCCGGCCCGTGTATGGGGCACAATGACCCCGTCATGTGACCGACTTTGTATGGAAAGATGAAATTTTTTTATGTGAATTTTCAAAAGCCAACACAAATGTTGTTTCGCAGCCGGCTACTCGGAATGCCTATTCTGCCTATCCCACATCCTATCGAGGTTAGACGTACTTGTTTCCTTCGCCGTGGCTGCATCCGCGGCGCCGGTCCCATACTGCCGGCCCGTGTATGGGGCACAATGACCCCGTCATGTGACCGACTTTGTATGGAAAGATGAATTTTTTTTATGTGAATTTTCAAAAGCCAACACAAATGTTGTTTCGCAGCCGGCTACTCGGAATGCCTATTCTGCCTATCCCACATCCTATCGAGGTTAGACGTACTTGTTTTCCTTCGCCGTGGCTGCATGCGCGGCGCCGCTCCCCATACTGCCGGCCGTGTATGGGCACAATGACCCCGTCATGTGACCGACTTTGTATGGAAAGATGAAATTTTTTTATGTGAATTTTCAAAAGCCAACACAAATGTTGTTTCGCAGCCGGGTACTCGGAATGCCTATTCTGCCTATCTCACATCCTATCGAGGCTGGATGTACTAGTTTCGTTCGCCGTGGCGGCGGCCGTGGCGCCGGTCCCGTACTGCCGGCCCGTGTTCACGGAGAGCCTCGACGACCTCGTGCTGAGGGACACACTGTTCACAATATGACCGCTTCCCATCGATAGATTATATAATACAGTGTGTATCTGTGAACATTTACATCCCTTTAACCACATGCTCTATCAACCATTCTGATCAACATTAGTTCAACCACTTTTCAAAATTCTTCACAATATTTTTCGGCTCCCCATACACAATGACCCCGTCACGTGACCGACTTTGTATGGAAAGATGAATTTATTTTATGTGAATTTTCAAAAGTCAACACAAATGTTGTTTCGCAGCCGGGTACTCGGAATGCCTATTCTGCCTGTCCCACATCCTATCAAGGCTGGATGTACTAGTTTCGTTCGCCGTGGCTGCATTCCGCGGCGCCGCTCCCGTACTGCCGGCCAGTGTTCACGGAGAGCCTCGACGGCCTCGTGCTGAGGGACGTCCGACACCCTTGCCTGGAGGTGCAGGAGGGGGTGTCTTACATACCGAATGATGTGGTGTTTAAACGAGGTCAGTATCTATATGTTACAGTCAAAACTCTTAACCAGTCAAAAGTACCTACTGGTGACTATACCCAAAACTGGAATTCGAGACCAAAAAATCTACTACAATGTTGCTAATGCAATAAAATGATCGTACCATAGTATAAGGGAACCTGTTGTACCTTGGTCACTTTTTCATTCAACGATTTTTAAAAAAAAACCGGCCAAGTGCGAGTCGGGCTCGCGCACAAAGGGTTCCGTAGCAGCAAATATAATTTTCAGTGTAAGCACAATAACTTAACCAAAATTACAGTTAAATCAACCTATCTCAAAAACTATAAGAGATACTTTGATCAAACCAAAAAATCGTTGAAAGAGTTAATTAGCATGCATCACCTCTATTTTTTTTAGAATTTTATACCCCGTAGTTATAAAAATAGAGGGGGGGGGACATACTTTTTACGACTTTGAGAGCTGATATCTCAAAAACCGTTCACTTTAAGAAAAATGTTTTTTAGAAAACTTTATATCATTTTAAAAGACCTTTCCATTGATACCCCACACGGGTATGTACATCGAAAAAAAAAATTTCATCCCTCAGTTACATGTATGGGGGGCCCCACCCCCAATTCTTTTTTTTACTATTTAGTGTCATATTTTTGTAGCGGTTCATACAACACATATTCCCATCAAATTTCATCACTGTAGTACTTATAGTTTCCGAGTAAATCGGCTGTGACAGACGGACAGACGGACAGACGGACATGACGAAACTATAAGGGTTCCGTTTTTGCCATTTTGGCTACGGAACCCTAAAAACGGTTGTAACTATAGCAATTAAAACAATTTTAGCTGTTAGAAGAACTAATGTGGATCATAATATAAATTATATACAAACATAGATCATGGTTTTTATAGGTTTTACATAATCTAAAAAAAAAATTGGAATGTGGATCAAGGTACAACAGTGGTGATGTACCTTGATCCGCTTATGTTGTACCTTTGTCATAGCTAGAACTCATCAAATAAAATCCATATTTCTCGACAAACAGCAAATATTTTTATTATTTTCAGATTCAACATGTCTTTAAAAAACTTTAAAATACATAATGCCTCTTTAAAGTACATCTTGACAAGTTAAAATATTTGGCAGCCCCTCTTAATGATAATTTTTTTTCTTTAACTAATTTAATAGCACTAGAAAGTGCTGTTTTTGGAACAGGGGTTCGTTTGATGTTGTTTTTGCTACGAGACATTTTACCTGTACAAAAAACAACAAAATTATAAATATGTGCGTTCCTAAACAGAATTAACATAGTACATTTGTACCTTAACCATATGATCAAGGTACAACTGGTTTTCCTATGATCAAGGTACAACACCCCTACCCTTTCATGTTTATTTCGCACATATAAATTGGGGGTTATTGACGAACTTAAATAAGCATACTACATTATAAACTTAGATAAAGTACTTGTTTCAATCAATGGTTTTAAAAAAATATGAAGGAAATAACAGAAGTAATGAAAGAAATGAAAAATATTCAATATTTTACTTTTTTGCCGCGAAAACGTTAAAGTGATCTGCCATGCAAACTCGATACAATGGCCGCCTGCAACTAATTTCATGTTGATTAGTCTTGTGAAAGTTCACTATATTATAGACAAAGAGACATAAAAAAGAGCGCTAACATTTCAAAAACGTAGGGGGCTCTAGGTACAAAGGGTGTCAAGGTACAACAGGTTCCCCTACCCCTTTTTTCTAAAAACTTCCGCTGATGTTATTTATTTATTGGTAATTTTGATTCTATAATTTAAAAAAATAATTTTATTTACTTTTTTTCACGTAAATATAAGACACTTTAATAAAAACTAAACCATCCGTAATTTAGTTTTCAAAGCTAGAGTCTTGAAAATTGGTATTTGGGTTTTCCATACAAATTAATGAATGTGATTTCAGCATTTTTTTTCTTCAGCTTACAAGGGGTGAAAGGGGGTTAAAAGGTCGTATGGAAGATTCGTAATTTTTAAAGCTAGAGGTTTGAAAATTGGTATTTGGGCTTTGCAGCAAATGTAATGAAACTCATTCGGCATTTTTTTCTTCAACCTAAAAAGGGGAGGAAAGGGGGATGAAACGCCGTATTATCAATTTTAAAGCTAGACTCTTGAACTTGGTTTTATGGGCTTTGCAACAAATGTAATGAAAGTGAATTCGTTATTTTTTTCTTCAACCTAAAAAAATGGGGGAAAGGGGGTTGAAACGAAGTATTGTCATTTTTGAAGCTAGAATCTTGAAATTGGTACTTAGGCTTTGCATAGAATTTTATAAAAGTGATTTGGTATTTTTTTTCTTCAATCTTTAAAGGGGTGCTTTCGGTTTCTTCATATTCAACCCCTATAGGGGTGAACGGGGGAACTGATTAAATTTGACAAAGTAAAGTTATAGAGTTTCCAGCATTTTTTAAATCAAATCTTTTTGAGATTCCTTCATTAAGGTTTACGAACACCAAAATTGATTGTTGTGAATTCTACTTCGTTCAAAAAATTTAAATACCGAAGCGAAGCGAGGGCGGGCCACTAGTCATATATAAAAAGGCAGTGCAATTTAGGGTCAACAAACTGAATATTTACAGATATAAACTGTATACATAAATTTAAAAATAATTATAGGGTGATCCGGCCTCCTCGTCTGCCTCCTATCACATAAAAAAAGACACGGCTAAGTCTCAAAATCTGTATGCTTTGTCAATGGCATGTATTCTTATGTATATGTATTTACTGTAACATGATTTTCCAATAATTTATTATTTTCATTTCAGACAGCGACGCCGGACTCATTAGTTCTAGTCGATGAACTGGGCCGGGGCACGTCCACCTACGAAGGCTGCGGCATTGCTGGGCGATAGCTGAGTAAGATTTTTATATTTAAGTACTTAACATAATATATCAGTATCCGGGCGTCGGGCCAAAGAGACTATACTCTGATTCATAATCAAGTAACTGACAGATGTCAATGTGTGATCCCCATCATTATCAATCAATTTGACACATGCAAAATGTCAAAATGCATAGAAACTTGTCATTGACATCTGTCAGTTTACATTACATGATTATGAATCAGATTATAGTGTATCACGATACGATTTGAGAGGGATCAGCCAAGGACCAACTTCAGCTTCATATCTAGGTCGGCTATTCGAATAGGAGATAGATAGATACATACTTTTTATTGCCCAAAAGGTAACAGAACTTAATTCTATGGAGAGTTCTTGAAATAAAAACCCTAGGTGCCGTGTTTCATAATACCAAACGTAAAAAAAATCGGTAAAAAAACTTTTACGTTAAAACGGTTTTTATCTTATGTGCACTGAAAACTAGAAAATAATAATAAAAATTAGGTATTCTGAACTTCTAGTACAGAAATATTTTAGTACTAGGCAGAATAGCTTTAGGCAGATAAGACTAAAACAAAAACGGTGGGCCCAATAACTACTTTCTGTAATACTTCTTCTATACTAAGTGTGGATTGCATCGACTTACTATAATCGAACGGAGATTTTGACAGTCAATAACCAGCCGTGGCGGCTTCACCAGCGAATACCGAGCTCATGAATCTACCAAAATTATAAAGATATGCTTTGCCATAGGTAGGATTTCAGAGGGGCCCCACGTTTTATTTTAGTCTAATATGCCTAAAAGCTATTCTGCCTTAGTACTAAAATATTTCTGTACTAGAAGTTCAGAATACCCAATTTTATTATTTTTAGTTTTCAGGGTGGGAGGCCTGCCACGCTGCGGCCTCCTGCGCGTGGCCTCCACTCAAGGACCTTATTTTATACTTTACTAGCGCCGCCCGGCGACTTCGTCCGCGTGGAATAGTAACTTTTTACCCTCCTTTAACCCCTTACAACACCCTTTTCGCAATAAAATAGCCTATGTTCTTTCTCAGGGTCTAGATCATCTGTATACCAAATTTCATATAATCCGTTTAGTAGTTTTGGCGTTAAAGAGTAACAGACAGACAGACAGAGTTACTTTCGCATTATACTATTAGTATGGATACTAGCGCCGCGCGCGACTTCGTCCGCGTGGAATAGTAACTTTTTACCCCTTACAACCCCCTTTTTCGCACTAAAAAGTAGCCTATGTTCTTTCTCAGGGTCTAGATCATCTGTATACCAAATTTTCATTTAAATCCGTTCATAGTTTTTGGCGTAAAGAGTAAAAGACAGACAGACAGAGTTACTTTCGGATTTATACTATTAGTTAGGATTAATAGTATAGAAGACATTCCCCTCACCTTTCTAAGCCTGTCGACGAAGGTGCCTGGTTGTTGGGGATGAAGCCGAGGTAGGCCTTCTTGTCGGACGTGTACAGCAGGATCAGCACCTTGATGTCGCACTGCGGCGGCGACGACATCAGCGAGAAGTGCACGCAGCCGGCCGACAGAAAACAACATGTATAGGTACAGTCGAGTTCAAAAATATGTATACACTTTAGGACCTTGTCACAGTACATATGTATAAGAAAATACTTCCACTTTCTTATAAATATGGATCTATCTATACTATGTAGAGGTTTATTCTATTGACATCCAAAAATGTAATATACAAACTGTCCCACTGCAGGGCAAAGGTCTCCATCATAGAAATCAAGTCATCGCTGCCATGATGGGGTTAGGCTTAATCACCACACTTAAGCGCTTGCCTAATGCGGATTGTTGCTCACAATCCCGAGCTATGTCAAGCTAGTGACAGGTGCAAGTCT
>JABMDO010001642.1:0-28149 GCA_014851415.1 Cnaphalocrocis medinalis
ATACGGTACGGTCGTAGAATGCGATATCGTCAGAAATTACGGTTTCGTGCACATGGAAAACGAGCAAGTTGGCCGCGAAGCCATTCAGAACCTAAACGGAGAGATAGTTCATGGTCAAGCGATCAAAATAGAAGCGGCCAAGAGCCGAAAGGCACCGTCAACGCCGACCACGAAAGTTTTCGTCGGTAACCTAACGGACAAGACGCGCGCGCCCGAGGTCCGCGAGCTGTTTCAGAAGTTCGGCACGGTCGTCGAATGCGATATCGTTCGTAACTATGGCTTCGTGCACTTGGACGCGTCGGGCGACGTCAATGAGGCTATCAAAGAGCTGAACGGTATGATGGTGGACGGGCAGCCCATGAAGGTGCAGTTGTCGACGAGCCGCGTCCGCCAGCGTCCGGGCATGGGCGACCCCGAGCAGTGCTACCGCTGCGGTCGCGGCGGTCACTGGTCCAAGGAGTGCCCGAAGGCGCTGGGCCCCGACCGCAACGGTTTCCGCGATCGAGCTTTCGGCCGCGACCCGTACCCCCCGCCGCCGCCGCCGCCGTTCCTCCGCGATCGCATGATGGGAGGATTTGGGGTAACGCGCTCACTCTCTTTACATTACCGTTTCGCGTTGCGATTAGCTCCGCTGCATCACGTAGGCCGAGCGCGAGGGTCAGTCTCCGCACGCGGTTCTAACTCGGGCCGAATCTCTCAATCGGGCTCGGTGATGCTACATTATGCTTATCTAGAATCTAGGTCACACAACTGTATCGTCTACTAAACTCTTCACATGTTCAGGCTGTTGTTCCAGTAGAAATGACTACATAAATATGTAATGAACATACTCTATTTGCTTACTTATATCACTAGACATTATTTAGCTTTAGTTGAAGAAATCATTTTTATTTTTCATTCGAGTCACTTCTGTTGAAACATATTTTTTTAATAATTTACATTATTTTTCACTCATTTTCTTATTTTGATGATTCAGTTCAGTTCTTTTAAAAACATTTCATGCTTCACACAATCCAATGGTTGGATGTAAACTAATACAATTTGTAATATTGACAGGACCCGTATGATGGATATTATGACCGAGCGAGGTTCGACTCCCCGGGACCTGTTCGAACGGCGGTACCCCGTGGGCGCGTCCCGGGGACTAGAGATGGGCGGGTCGCGGGGCGCGCGCGGGGACTTCGTGTCGCCGCCGCTGCGCCGGGAGCCGATGCCGCCCATGCCGAGCCTGCCGCCGATGCGCAGCAGCATGGGAGCCATGAGGTCGTCGTATGATGCTATGTACAGCCGCAGGAGTCCCCCGCGCGGACCTCAGATGTCCCGGGTGTGAGAGTCCATTGTATCCAAATTACAGTAAAAACAATTGCTTAGTATGGAGTAATTTTGACATTTTGAATTATTTCTTAATAAAAATTCTCTGTTACAGAATGTACGAAGACTTCAGCCGTGACACCTTTGATGACAGAAGGTAAAAATTTAAATAATACATTTACATTACACAGTTGCTTAGAATATACACAGAAGCATTAACGAAACAAGTTTTGCCTTGAAAATATTTTGTTTTAAAATGATTAACCGTCTTCTCGATATTCATCTTATTTTTTTTCACAACACAGAAACAATTTAACTCGTGTGATTTTGATTTCACTTAAATTTACCTATTTTTCTTTATATTTTCTAACTTAGGTAGGTAGTAGTCAAAAGTAATTCCAAATCCTTCTCTCACATGGAATAATACTAATTGTTGTTTTTTTTTCTAATTTCAGACCGGGTATGCGCGGGCCATCGCCATCTAGAAGATATGCGCCTTATTAAAGCTAGATTAGAGATAGGGTTAGTTGTCCAACGCTCATGTTGCAACCTTTGTCATGATTTTGTTCGTACCTAAAACTTGACTGTCGACGAATCAGATTTTATAGACTTTTATTGAGAAAAGATAAGGAGTGACTGAAATTGCAATTTTCTATAGTTTAGAATGATTTGTATGAATGGGTAAGATTTGTGATGGAATGTAAATAAGTGAAATAAACCTCATTTTAAGTACATACTGTAGTTTCTACTCAAAGCCCATGTGACTACATGAACAATTATTCCCTCTAATTAGTTTCAGGCCTGGGAGATATTTCTCTTGCACTCAATATTAGAATAAAATATGTCAAAGTGTAGTTTAAATATTTGTATGGTCTAAGGTAGAGAAAATTTTATAATTCGAGCTCACGAGAATTGCCTCCCTGTTCCCTGGAGTTAGCCAACTGCAAAGACTTCATTAAGTCTTTGGGCCACAGATGTATAATACTGACGAATACACAATGTAATACATACTGATTGGTCTGTGATACTGACTACCATTGACATCAGACAAGTGTTTTACTTTGTGTGCTTCAAGATGTACCTAATCCTCTTATTTGAAATCTCGATTAAAACTAATTTTGACAATGCCACCGCCCAAGACATCTACAACATCAGTAGGCCCCACATGGAATACTGCTCCCATCTCTGGGCTGGAGCACCTCAGTACCAACTTCTTCCTTTTGACCGTATACAACGTAGGGCTGCTCGAATTGTCGCTGACCTGAGTCTCTCCAGTCAGCTTGATCCATGGCTCTGCGGCGAGATATAGCTTCGCTATGTATTCTTACCGCATCTATCATGGGGAGTGCTCCGAGGAATTGTTTGATCTACTTCCTGTGGCAGAATTCTTACATCGAACCACACGCAAGCGGCTGTCATTCCATCCTCATCGTCCGTGTCCTCATCATCTTGATGGTTGGCGATCTAGCACTGTGCGTTTTTCGAGGAATTTTCTCCCGCGAACCTCAGTCTTGTGGAATAGTTTAGCTGCGGCAGTATTTCCTGACGGCTATGACTTAGGGACCTTCAAGAAACGGGCGTACTCCTTCTTAAAAGGCCGGCAACGCATCAGCGACCTCTCTGATCTCGCAGATGTTCATGGGCGGCGGTGATTACTTACCAGCAGGTGACCCGCTTGCTCGTTTGCCGCCTCTAGTATAAAAAAAAAAAAAGTAGGTAGTCACAAGTACACTGCCAACCTTTTCCCCTTCCTCAGAATTAGACCTCTCGTGAATCGGGATTTTGTATGATATGGACGAATCTATGGAAATCTCTCATTCAATATGGTGGTATATCGAGTGCACGAAAATTGAGCTCCAGTACACTTACCGTTAGGCGATAGGTACAGCGCAGGTACTGCTTCACAGTGGCTCTCCAAGATATCGGTCCTATATGTATGTGAGATGATAGACATAAGGTACTGTTCTTTTTCTCTGTCGTCACACTCTTTGCAAAGTGGTCGTGGTCGTTACACATTCTCAAAATAAGTATATAATAGATTTGAGTATGATTTTGATTCTTTTTTATAGGTCCGTGTAACATGGTTAAAAAAGGGCGGAACTTTTTGTTCTTGGTCTGTGGGGGGAACTATCCATGCAACGTACATATAATGCGTCAAGAAAGTCATGAAAACGGATTTTGGGGAACTAACGACGTTCCTACGTTTTATAACTAATGGGGTTACCATACCCAATGACACAAGCGACAGTGGCGCCATCAATTCATTTCATGATGATTGACGCGTTATAGTAAATAGTTCTTTGGATACGGGTGGCACAGGACCGATCTGTGTAAAGAACGTTGGGGGAGGCTTATGTCCAGCAGTGGACGTCTATTGGCTGAAATGATGATGATGAGTAATAAATATAAGAAATGAAAATGCGTCATTATGTCCATTAATATTTTATTTGTAACTTATCTATCAACATGTATTAGATACCTATGCAATGTCGGTTAACCTCTATATTTACACAACACTGTACAGGGAGCGTGCGCGAGCGCACTTAAATGCTACGCGGTCACTCGGTTCGAAACTGTACTTCCTACTAATAACATACGGATTCCTATACAATAGGAATTAATAACGCTTTCAAACGAACGACACAGGTGGACGTCCGCAAGGCACACGCTCGCAGCGCCGAGCCGAGTGCACCGCTAAATAACTAAATCATGTTAATACTAAATCTGGCGAAGGCATCTCCATAAGACACTGCGCTTTACATCCCATGTCTAATACTCGCACACTAATATTAGTCTTTTTATCAACTTTTAAGTACAATCTACAACTATTTACTCTCTGAAAAACCATGTAAATAAGTGCGGAAACGTCGCCATTCAATAATTTTGAAATCAAACATTTTGTACAATATTTTGTATTTTTTTTTTCAAGGCATCTTATTGTCAAAATATCACAATTCATGTCGCTCGAGTGCCGCACTCCCGCGCGCCGGCGGCCGCGCTCGTAGAAACATAATCAGAGTATTTCATGAACTGTCTCCTCACAAACCTCCTAATTGCTTATCAGAACGGAAGACAACAATTTTTCATTATAAAATTCCTTCATATTAATTCTAGATAACAATAATAAAATAAAACATACAAGAACAAACTAAATCCAAATTATCAGTTGTCGAGAGATTCCAGAAGGACCATTTAATTTCATTTCGATAAAGCGAACACAATAATAAACGACAAAATCGCTCACTGGTATCAGAACTGTGATATCCAAATATACTTAACAATACTGAGATTTAAACCGGTGGTCAGTCAGAATTTCACATCGATGGGGCGTCACAGCTATTGTCCTTTGTTTCACGTAAAAATAAATAGAAAAATATCGAGGAACTTAAGTTTGAACCTAACTTAGTCTCGTGTGTGAACACTCGCGTCAAGCACAAGCGGTAGGTCAGACGAGCTTGCCGGCGGCGCGCGGCTCGGCGTGGTAGCGCGCCAGCGTCTTCTTGACGCGCAGCGCCGTGAGCCGCACGGGCGGCGACGCGTGCCAGCACTCGCTCATGGCGTGCGCCAGCGCCGCCAGCGGCTCGGCCGCGATCCAGCGCGCCGGGATGGGCGGCCGCGCGCCGCGCCGCACCACCACCGCGTGCATGTCCTCGAACGACGGGTCCGGCGGCACCAGCTCGTTGTACGGCAGCGCGTACGCCTCCACCAGCTGCGCCTTGTCGCCGGTGGCGCAGCGCCGGCACATCTCCCACAGCACGAGCCCCAGCGAGTACATGTCGGCCATCTTGAACGCCTCGAAGTTGGTCACGTCGAGCTTCTCGTCGAGCACCTCGGGCGCCATGTACCGGCGCGTGCCCACGCGCGTGTTGGGCGCGATGTCCACCTCGTTGCGCTCGGCCACGTACCGCACCGCGAGCCCGAAGTCCGCGATCGCGCACTGCCCGTTCCGCTTCACCAGAATGTTCTTGCTCTTGATGTCGCGGTGCGCTATCGCCGGCTTGCCCTTGGTGCCGAAGATGTCCATGTGCAGATGCGCGAGCCCGCTCACTATGGAGTACGCCATGGTCATCAACCCGTGCGTGTCCAGGACGATCGTCTGCAGGTAGTCGTGGAGGGAGCCGTTCTCGTGGTAGTCTGTGATGAGGAGCATCTGCGTCCAGGATCCGGTTCCTTTTATGTCTGCAGCTATGAAGCCGAGTATATTCTCGGCGCATGAGAACGTTGATAATCTCAGTCTCGCGGAACCAGGAGGCCTCCTCGGTAGTGAAGAAGACTTTGACAGCTACTTTCTCGCCGCGCCAGCGGGCTAGCCATACCTCGCCGTAGCGCCCCTTCCCGATAGATTCGACCATTTGTATCTGTTTGGCGACGGTTCTCTGCACGAGGAGCGGCAGGCCGGAGCCGGAGCCGGAGGAGATCTCGGCGTGGTGCGCGGGCGCGGGCGGGGAGGGCGGGCGCTTGCAGCCGCGCCGGCGCCGGCGGAACAGCAGCAGGAAGGCGGCGAGGAAGGCCACGAGCGCCACGCACAGCGCGGCGGCCACCAGCACCGTGGGCGTGGCGGGCGCGGCGGGCCGCAGCCCCGGGCTCTCCGTCACGTCGGGCGGCGGCTCGGGCAGCACCGGCCGCAGCCGCCGGTTGCACAGATCTCTGTCGTAGCAGCACTCGATGCCTTTCGGGTGCTGGTGTGGCACTTGGGCGCTTTTGCACTGAAATTAATGACATGAACCGTTAATTCACTACCAGTCACAATGAATTGGAAGCAATATCGATGCATTGTCTTTTATCTTGATTAACGTAGAATGTTATTGATTATATAAAGGAGTCGATAGAGATCTTACCAACTGATTATAATAAGATCTAAACGTAATAATATGTAACATTAATTATCGAGACAAGAAAGAAAACGACGAGTATCAATAGGGTACTTGACTATTTTTTTTTTATGTGTTTAATCAAAAGACCCCTCTATTAAAGAAACATTGTTGAAAGAATTATTTGATTCTGATTTGAATTACCTGAGATATCACAACTTTAAGAGCACATATTTTACGCGGGCCCAAAAACGCTCATACAAATGGCTACCACATATGACGTCACACGCTGGTATCTTGTATGCGCGTCTAGCAAATTTGTATGGTAGCTATATCAAATGTTTTCGTTTATGTACATAGTTATATAATAAAAGTTTGTGTTTAATGTGTGGGTAGTTCAATGATATAATTATTTTATAATATTATAAACTTTAAAAATGGACTTGCCCATGAAACTTTGAATGCTCACAAACCAGCTAGACGTTATATTTTTAACTGAAAATTTAGGCTATTGGTTCTTATTAAGAATATTTGGTAAAGTATCAATATTTTTTACTACATCGATATTAGTCAACTACCCTATTGTTCTGAGGATCGAGAACGTTTTCAGAGCACATATATTTAGAAGATATAAGTACTTGTGATAGACACTCACTTGCATGAAGCCAGACTCGTCAGGCGGGAGGCAGCCGGCGGTGCGGTCGAGCACGATGAGGCCGTTCTCGTCGACGACCTCCTCGACGGCGACGAAGCAGTAGCCGCCGGGCTGCGTGAGGCAGGTGCCGTTGGGCGCGCCGCTCGGGCACGCGGCGGCGCCGCGCACTCGCACTCTAGCCCCGACCTGGAATAAACAGAACGTCTGATTAGTCGACACGTTATTGGAATATTCCACATATTCATAATCACTCAGCAGGCAACGGTCAGGGTAGTACGGTATCTGACGTATTGGGTTTGATACGTCAAAGGATCAGACGTGTTTGAAGTGGAGACCGTGGTTAGACAAGCAAAGTAAGACTCTGCAAACCTTAAGATTACGACTGGTTGACAATTGATTTTATTCACTATACTATTAATAAAGAGGTTAACCTAATAGTCCACGTCAGAGCTTATTAGGTAAACCGAAAACACGAAACACTGTAGACAGTGGAACTACTTTCTCGAAACGAAGAAGTGAGGGTGGGCCACTAGTGAAATATACAACAATCACGTGCTAAATGTGGGGAATAAGTCAATATATAGAAGTTCCACAATGGGGGAATCAGAACAAACAAACTCTATAAATTCATTGATTTATGATGCCGTTAACACGTTCAATGCTGACCCTCATTTCGAAATTATCTCGCGGTGCTGACCGCCACACACCGTTGTCGTAGCCCCGCACAGCCGTATCGTCTCGTTTTCGACGTTACGAGTGTGCGGCCCGCCCGCGCCGAGCGTGGCCGAAATTCCAAGACGCCAGTGCGGCCCTTCACGCAGCGCGTGCTTAGGAGAAATCGCGATAGCAGTGCTGCCGACCAATCCTATGTGTCTTGTTATAATCTTCTATCCATACACTAAAATATCGCCTATAAAAATGAATTTAGGATAACAATATTGAGAAAAATTCAAGGAGTAATCAAAATACAAAAAAAATATCATGAAAAGGAAATCATCCACTACATAATATGCCATATCATCATGTAATGGGGTCGGCAACTGTCATAATGGCGCTAGTGTACTGTGTTCCTAAAAACTAGTTCATTTTGTATGGAGAGATCGTGATTTTACTAATTTTAATAAAAATGACTAATGCTGTGTGCCGAGTTGTAGCGAAAACGGAGCCGTGGTGACGCTCAAGCCACCGGTCCCAGGACCGGGGCGAGCGCATCGAGGGTCCTTCGGCCGTATCGGGCGGAGGCGAGGTCCTCGGACCATCGCCTCAGGAGGCTCTTCCGAGCCTCCCTACGAACGGCCTCCCTCTCGACGGGGCAGAAGCGTTCCTCTTCTGCCCTCTTGGCTGCCGTCCATTGGTAGACGGCGGCCAACACCCACGGCTTCCAACTCCCAAGGAGGGGTCTCAGCGAGGTAAGCAGGACGCATCAAAACCTACCGTTCGGTAGGCTCGAGCGACCCGCTGCGCCATCACCCGCTGAGGCCCCCGCAGGAGGGGAACGTTGTCCCGTCGCGCCAGGGAGTCGGCCCAGACTGGCGCACCGTATAGCGCCATGGAACGCAAGATGCCGGCGTAAAGACGCCGACACCTCGAGCCTGGGCCCCTCAGGTTGGGCAGCATCCACGTCAGCGTGTCTGCTGCCTTTAGGAGTCGCAGTAGCAGCCCGCGAAAGTGCGGGCCAAACTGCCACCGCGAGTCTAAGGTGAGGCCGAGATAGCGCATCTCGGCCTTCACCTCAACCTGGTGCCCCCCCACAGTGATATGCGCACCGTGGGGGAACGGTTCCCGAGGCCCTTTGGGGAAGTAAAGGGCCTCAGTTTTCTCCAGCGCCAACTCGAGGCCGAGGAGACGCATTCGGGATACGACTAGGTCGCCGCCGTGGGACGCCACGCGAGCGGCGTCCCGGTACGTCGACCCCCGGGAAGTGACCAGGGTGTCATCTGCATAGCAGATGACACTCATTCCCGGGAGGAGTACGCCGCGGAGGACCCAGTCGTACCCGATATTCCACAGAAGTGGTCCGAGAACCGATCCCTGTGGAAACACCAAAATACCTCTCCCAATGTATCCGACTACTTAGTCTCCCCGAGAATTCTTACATTACAATGCAGAAGGCGGCCATCCTCAACATCTGCTGCATCGTCAGACGATTCCTACAGGATGACTGCAATTCAAACTTAAGTTCAGCGTAAGAAAGGACTAGTCACTTGGCCTAAGTGCCCGTGCCTAGCCCTTATAATACCAGCTACAATCTGAGAAAAAAAACAAAGTATAATAATAGTAAAATCACCATATGAATGAATAACGGGCGCTACTTTAATATAAGGAGATTTTCTATCGTTGATAAATTACATAGAATAGAATAGAATAGAACTACGTTTATTTGGCACCAAAAATACAGATATGTAGTACAGTTCAAAATCTTAAAATATAATTAATCTAATTTAATATAGGTAAGTACAACAATCTAAATCTATAAGGCGCCAAAAAGGTCCCCGCTCAGCTATATGTCGGGACACAGTTGAGTGTGCCTCGACGCTGGTTTTCTGCGGACACCTGGACAGTAATTATGATCATCGGTATTCGCAAATCATAAACAGAGATTGCTTCAGAATACACAGTACAACAATTAGGTAGAAACTCTTATAAAAAAACACTTAAAATAATTTGTACGTATTAAATAAGTTGAGTGTGCCTCGACGCTGGTTTTCTGCGGACACCTGACAGTAATTATGATCATCGGTATTCGCAAATCATAAACAGAGATTGCTTCAGAATACACAGTACAACAATTAGGTAGAAACTCTTATAAAAAAAACACTTAAAATAATTTGTACGTATTAAATATGTAGGTATAACTCATATAAATAAATACTTATAGGCAAAATGAAAACGAATATTATGATTACAATTAGTTTCCATCCTTTGTTTTTAAAACAAACAAAACCAATTTCTCGCAGCAAGACTTAATATTATAATGCATCAAAAAATGCGTATGTATGTAACTCCGTAATAGTTTCTCAATAATTTTCATGACAGTATTTCCGAATCAGCGGTAGCTTACATAATATTTGACATTCATAAATGTTCTCTAAGGACTTAAATTGAATAAAGAATTTTTCTATTTCTATTTCTATTTCTAGTATTGCCAGATTATATTTAATTTTATTTTGTGCTATCGTCACAGACTATAATAATATAGTACTATCGTGCTAGGCAGGATCAGAGGAACATTAGAACTTATTATTGGCAACACCAAAATTGGACTGCCAGATAAGCACTTCCGGTTAGATTTTGACAGATGAAGAGACGCCGGACGCGGTGTAGCGGCCATAGTAATTTTTCTTTCCTACGTTAAAAAAGACAAGCGGTGGCCATTTTGTCGCTGAAATACAGATTTTTACTGCGTAAAATAGTTATAGTGAATTAATTTTGTACTTTTTATATTTAAGTGCGTCAGTGTCCACCGTCAAGCTGTCCTCAGGTAAGTATTTCATTACTATTGCTCGTTATCCATGCAATGAACTACTATTTCGGAACAGCGAACAATCGCCATCGACGCTGCTGACTCATTTCGACAAATTGTGTATGCGTTTCAGAAACTAATATGCCGGGCGCCGGTACTTTCAAAATCTTCGTCGGGAATCTTTCCGATAAAACGACGGACGCCGATCTTAGACCGCTATTCGAAAAATACGGTACGGTCGTAGAATGCGATATCGTCAGAAATTACGGTTTCGTGCACATGGAAAACGAGCAAGTTGGCCGCGAAGCCATTCAGAACCTAAACGGAGAGATAGTTCATGGTCAAGCGATCAAAATAGAAGCGGCCAAGAGCCGAAAGGCACCGTCAACGCCGACCACGAAAGTTTTCGTCGGTAACCTAACGGACAAGACGCGCGCGCCCGAGGTCCGCGAGCTGTTTCAGAAGTTCGGCACGGTCGTCGAATGCGATATCGTTCGTAACTATGGCTTCGTGCACTTGGACGCGTCGGGCGACGTCAATGAGGCTATCAAAGAGCTGAACGGTATGATGGTGGACGGGCAGCCCATGAAGGTGCAGTTGTCGACGAGCCGCGTCCGCCAGCGTCCGGGCATGGGCGACCCCGAGCAGTGCTACCGCTGCGGTCGCGGCGGTCACTGGTCCAAGGAGTGCCCGAAGGCGCTGGGCCCCGACCGCAACGGTTTCCGCGATCGAGCTTTCGGCCGCGACCCGTACCCCCCGCCGCCGCCGCCGCCGTTCCTCCGCGATCGCATGATGGGAGGATTTGGGGTAACGCGCTCACTCTCTTTACATTACCGTTTCGCGTTGCGATTAGCTCCGCTGCATCACGTAGGCCGAGCGCGAGGGTCAGTCTCCGCACGCGGTTCCTAACTCGGGCCGAATCTCTCAATCGGGCTCGGTGATGCTACATTATGCTTATCTAGAATCTAGGTCACACAACTGTATCGTCTACTAAACTCCTTCATTACATGTTCAGGCTGTTGTTCCAGTAGAAATGACTACATAAATATGTAATGAACATACTCTATTTGCTTACTTAAATCACTAGACATTATTTAGCTTTAGTTGAAGAAATCATTTTTATTTTTCATTCGAGTCACTTCTGTTGAAACATATTTTTTTAATAATTTACATTATTTTTCACTCATTTTCTTATTTTGATGATTCAGTTCAGTTCTTTTAAAAACATTTCATGCTTCACACAATCCAATGGTTGGATGTAAACTAATACAATTTGTAATATTGACAGGACCCGTATGATGGATATTATGACCGAGCGAGGTTCGACTCTCCCCGGGACCTGTTCGAACGGCGGTACCCCGTGGGCGCGTCCCGGGGACTAGAGATGGGCGGGTCGCGGGGCGCGCGCGGGGACTTCGTGTCGCCGCCGCTGCGCCGGGAGCCGATGCCGCCCATGCCGAGCCTGCCGCCGATGCGCAGCAGCATGGGAGCCATGAGGTCGTCGTATGATGCTATGTACAGCCGCAGGAGTCCCCCGCGCGGACCTCAGATGTCCCGCGGGTGAGAGTCCATTGTATCCAAATTACAGTAAAAACAATTGCTTAGTATGGAGGTAATTTTGACATTTTGAATTATTTCTTAATAAAAAATTTCTCTGTTACAGAATGTACGAAGACTTCAGCCGTGACACCTTTGATGACAGAAGGTAAAAATTTAAATAATACATTTACATTACACAGTTGCTTAGAAATATACACAGAAGCATTAACGAAACAAGTTTTGCCTTGAAATAATATTTTGTTTTAAAATGATTAACATCTTCTCTGATATTCATCTTATTTTTTTTTCACAACACTGAAAACAATTTAACTCGTGTGATTTTGATTTCACTTAAATTTACCTATTTTTCTTTATTATTTTCTAAACTTAGGTAGTAGTCAAAAGTAATTCCAAATCCTTCTCTCTACATGGAATAATACTAATTGTTGTTTTTTTTTCTAATTTCAGACCGGGTATGCGCGGGCCATCGCCATCTAGAAGATATGCGCCTTATTAAAGCTAGATTAGAGATAGGGTTAGTTGTCCAACGCTCATGTTGCAACCTTTGTCATGATTTTGTTCGGTACCTAAAACTTGACTGTCGACGAATCAGATTTTATAGACTTTTATTGAGAAAAGATAAGGAGTGACTGAAATTGCAATTTTCTATAGTTTAGAATGATTTGTATGAATGGGTAAGATTTGTGATGGAATGTAAATAAGTGAAATAAACCTCATTTTAAGTACATACTGTAGTTTCTACTCACAAGCCCATGTGACTACATGAACAATATTATTCCCTCTTAATTTAGTTTCAGGCCTGGGAGATATTTCTCTTGCACTCAATATTAGAATAAAATATGTCAAAGTGTAGTTTAAATTTTGTATGGTCTAAGGTAGAGAAAATGTTATAATTCGAGCTCACGAGAATTGCCTCTCTGTTCCCTGGAGTTAGCCAACTGCAAAGACTTCATTAAGTCTTTGGGCCACAGATGTATAATACTGACGAATACACAATGTAATACATACTGATTGGTCTGTGATACTGACTACCATTGACATCAGACAAGTGTTTTCTTTGTGTGCTTCAAGATGTACCTAATCCTCTTATTTGAAATCTCGATTAAAACTAATTTTGACAATGCCACCGCCCAAGACACTACAACATCAGTAGGCCCCACATGGAATACTGCTCCATCTCTGGGCTGGAGCACCTCAGTACCAACTTCTTCCTTTTGACCGATACACGTAGGGCTGCTCGAATTGTCGCTGACCTGAGTCTCTCCAGTCAGCTTGATCCCTGGCTCTGCGGCGAGATATAGCTTCGCTATGTATTCTTTACCGCATCTATCATGGGGAGTGCTCCGAGGAATTGTTTGATCTACTTCCTGTGGCAGAATTCTACATCGAACCACACGCAAGCGGCTGCATTCCATCCTCCTGCTCATCATCTTGATGGTTGGCGATCTAGCACTGTGCGTTTTCGAGGATTTTCTCCCGCGAACCTCAGTCTGTGGAATAGTTTAGCTGCGGCAGTATTTCCTGACGGCTATGACTTAGGACCTTCAAGAAACGGGCGTACTCCTTCTTAAAAGGCCGCAACGCATCAGCGACCTCTCTGATCTCGCAGATGTTCATGGCGGCGGTGATTACTTACCAGCAGGTGCCCGCTTGCTCGTTTGCCGCCTCTAGTATAAAAAAAAAAAAAGTAGGTAGTCACAAGTACACTGCCAACCTTTTCCCCTTCCTCAGAATAGACCTCTCGTGAATCGGGATTTTGTATGATATGGACGAATCTATGGAAATCTCTCATTCAATATGGTATATCGAGTGCACGAGAATTGAGCTCCAGTACACTTCACTCGTTAGGCGATAGGTACAGCGCAGGTACTGCTTCACAGTGGCTCTCCCAAGATATCGGTCCTATGTATGATGAGATGATAGACATAAGGTACTGTTCTTTTTCTCTGTCGTCACACTCTTTGCAAAGTGGTCGTGGTCGTTACACATTCTCAAAATAAGTATTTAATAGATTTGAGTATGATTTTGATTCTTTTTTATAGGTCCGTGTAACATGGTTAAAAAGGGCGGAACTTTTGTTCTTGGTCTGTGGGGGAACTATCCATGCAACTACATATAATGCGTCAAGAAGTCATGAAAACGGATTTTGGGGAACTAACGACGTTTCCTACGTTTTATAACTAATGGGGTTACCATACCCAATGACACAAGCGACAGTGGCGCCATCAATTCATTCATGATGATTGACGCGTTATAGTAAATAGTTCTTTGGATACGGGTGGCACAGGACCGATCTGTGTAAGAACGTTGGGGGAGGCTTATGTCCAGCAGTGGACGTCTATTGGCTGAAATGATGATGATGAGTAATAAATATAAGAAATGAAAATGCGTCATTATGTCCATTAATATTTTATTTGTAACTTATCTATCAACATGTATTAGATACCTATGCAATGTCGGTTAACCTCTATATTTACACAACACTGTACAGGGAGCGTGCGCGAGCGCACTTAAATGCTACGCGGTCACTCGGTTCGAAACTGTACTTCCTACTAATAACATACGGATTCCTATACAATAGGAATTAATAACGCTTTCAAACGAACGACACAGGTGGACGTCCGCAAAGGCACACGCTCGCAGCGCCGAGCCGAGTGCACCGCTAAATAACTAAATCATGTTAATACTAAATCTGGCGAAGGCATCTCCATAAGACACTGCGCTTTACATCCCATGTCTAATACTCGCACACTAATATTAGTCTTTTTATCAACTTTTAAGTACAATCTACAACTATTTACTCTCTGAAAAACCATGTAAATAAGTGCGGAAACGTCGCCATTCAATAATTTTGAAATCAAACATTTTGTACAATATTTTGTATTTTTTTTTTCAAGGCATCTTATTGTCAAAATATCACAATTCATGTCGCTCGAGTGCCGCACTCCCGCGCGCCGGCGGCCGCGCTCGTAGAAACATAATCAGAGTATTTCATGAACTGTCTCCTCACAAACCTCCTAATTGCTTATCAGAACGGAAGACAACAATTTTTCATTATAAAATTCCTTCATATTAATTCTAGATAACAATAATAAAATAAAACATACAAGAACAAACTAAATCCAAATTATCAGTTGTCGAGAGATTCCAGAAGGACCATTTAATTTCATTTCGATAAAGCGAACACAATAATAAACGACAAAATCGCTCACTGGTATCAGAACTGTGATATCCAAATATACTTAACAATACTGAGATTTAAACCGGTGGTCAGTCAGAATTTCACATCGATGGGGCGTCACAGCTATTGTCCTTTCGTCTATGTTTCACGTAAAAATAAATAGAAAAATATCGAGGAACTTAAGTTTGAACCTAACTTAGTCTCGTGTGTGAACACTCGCGTCAAGCACAAGCGGTAGGTCAGACGAGCTTGCCGGCGGCGCGCGGCTCGGCGTGGTAGCGCGCCAGCGTCTTCTTGACGCGCAGCGCCGTGAGCCGCACGGGCGGCGACGCGTGCCAGCACTCGCTCATGGCGTGCGCCAGCGCCGCCAGCGGCTCGGCCGCGATCCAGCGCGCCGGGATGGGCGGCCGCGCGCCGCGCCGCACCACCACCGCGTGCATGTCCTCGAACGACGGGTCCGGCGGCACCAGCTCGTTGTACGGCAGCGCGTACGCCTCCACCAGCTGCGCCTTGTCGCCGGTGGCGCAGCGCCGGCACATCTCCCACAGCACGAGCCCCAGCGAGTACATGTCGGCCATCTTGAACGCCTCGAAGTTGGTCACGTCGAGCTTCTCGTCGAGCACCTCGGGCGCCATGTACCGGCGCGTGCCCACGCGCGTGTTGGGCGCGATGTCCACCTCGTTGCGCTCGGCCACGTACCGCACCGCGAGCCCGAAGTCCGCGATCGCGCACTGCCCGTTCCGCTTCACCAGAATGTTCTTGCTCTTGATGTCGCGGTGCGCTATCGCCGGCTTGCCCTTGGTGCCGAAGATGTCCATGTGCAGATGCGCGAGCCCGCTCACTATGGAGTACGCCATGGTCATCAACCCGTGCGTGTCCAGGACGATCGTCTGCAGGTAGTCGTGGAGGGAGCCGTTCTCGTGGTAGTCTGTGATGAGGAGCATCTGCGTCCAGGATCCGGTTCCTTTTATGTCTGCAGCTATGAAGCCGAGTATATTCTCGTGGCGCATGAGAACAGTTTGATAAATCTCAGTCTCGCGGAACCAGGAGGCCTCCTCGGTAGTGAAGAAGACTTTGACAGCTACTTTCTCGCCGCGCCAGCGGGCTAGCCACACCTCGCCGTAGCGCCCCTTCCCGATAGATTCGACCATTTGTATCTGTTTGGCGACGGTTCTCTGCACGAGGAGCGGCAGGCCGGAGCCGGAGCCGGAGGAGATCTCGGCGTGGTGCGCGGGCGCGGGCGGGGAGGGCGGGCGCTTGCAGCCGCGCCGGCGCCGGCGGAACAGCAGCAGGAAGGCGGCGAGGAAGGCCACGAGCGCCACGCACAGCGCGGCGGCCACCAGCACCGTGGGCGTGGCGGGCGCGGCGGGCCGCAGCCCCGGGCTCTCCGTCACGTCGGGCGGCGGCTCGGGCAGCACCGGCCGCAGCCGCCGGTTGCACAGATCTCTGTCGTAGCAGCACTCGATGCCTTTCGGGTGCTGGTGTGGCACTTGGGCGCTTTTGCACTGAAATTAATGACATGAACCGTTAATTCACTACCAGTCACAATGAATTGGAAGCAATATCGATGCATTGTCTTTTATCTTGATTAACGTAGAATGTTATTGATTATATGAAGGAGTCGATAGAGATCTTACGCAACTGATTATAATAAGATCTAAACGTAATAATATGTAACATTATATTATCGAGACAAGAAAGAAAACGACGAGTATCAATAGGGTACTTGACTATTTTTTTTTTATGTGTTTAATCAAAAGACCCCTCTATTAAAGAAACATTGTTGAAAGAATTATTTGATTCTGATTTGAATTACCTGAGATATCACAACTTTAAGAGCACATATTTTACGCGGGCCCAAAAACGCTCTATACAAATGGCTACCAACATATGACGTCACACGCTGGTATCTTGTATGCGCGTCTAGCAAATTTTGTATGGTAGCTATATCAAATGTTTCGTTTATGTACATAGTTATATAATAAAAGTTTGTGTTTAATGTGTGGGTAGTTCAATGATATAATTATTTTTATAATATTATAAACTTTAAAAATGGACTTGCCCATGAAACTTTGAATGCTCACAAAACCAGCTAGACGTTATATTTTTAACTGAAAATTTAGGCTATTGGTTCTTATTTAAGAATATTTTGGTAAAGTATCAATATTTTTTACTACATCGATATTAGTCAACTACCCTATTGTTCTGAGGATCGAGAACGTTTTCAGAGCACATATATTTAGAAGATATAAAGTACTTGTGATAGACACTCACTTGCATGAAGCCAGACTCGTCAGGCGGGAGGCAGCCGGCGGTGCGGTCGAGCACGATGAGGCCGTTCTCGTCGACGACCTCCTCGACGGCGACGAAGCAGTAGCCGCCGGGCTGCGTGAGGCAGGTGCCGTTGGGCGCGCCGCTCGGGCACGCGGCGGCGCCCGCGCACTCGCACTCTAAGCCCCGACCTGGAATAAACAGAACGTCTGATTAGTCGACACGTTATTGGAATATTCCACATATTCATAATCACTCAGCAGGCAACGGTCAGGGTAGTACGGTATCTGACGTATTGGGTTTGATACGTCAAAGGATCAGACGTGTCTTGAAGTGGAGACCGTGGTTAGACAAGCAAAGTAAGACTCTGCAAACCTTAAGATTACGACTGGTTGACAATTGATTTTATTCACTATACTATTAATAAAGAGGTTAACCTAATAGTCCACGTCAGAGCTTATTAGGTAAACCGAAAACACGAAACACTTGTAGACAGTGGAACTACTTTCTCGAAACGAAGTGAGGGTGGGCCACTAGTGAAATATACAACAATCACGTGCTAAATGTGGGGAATAAGTCAATATATAAGAAGTTCCACAATGGGGGAATCAGAACAAACAAACTCTAATAAATTCATTGATTTATGATGCCGTTAACACGTTCAATGCTGACCCTCATTTCGAAATTATCTCGCGGTGCTGACCGCCACACACCGTTGTCGTAGCCCCGCACAGCCGTATCGTCTCGTTTTCGACGTTACGAGTGTGCGGCCGCCCGCGCCGAGCGTGGCCGAAATTCCAAGACGCCAGTGCGGCCCTTCACGCAGCGCGTGCTTAGGAGAAATCGCGATAGCAGTGCTGCCGACCACATCCTATGTGTCTTGTTATAATCTTCTATCCATACACTAAAATATCGCCTATAAAAATGAATTTAGGATAACAAATATTGAGAAAAATTCAAGGAGTAATCAAAATACAAAAAAATATCATGAAAAGGAAATCATCCACTACAATAATATGCCATAATCATCATGTAATGGGGTCGGCAACTGTCATAATGGCGCTAGTGTACTGTGTTCCTAAAACTAGTTCATTTTGTATGGAGAGATCGTGATTTTACTAATTTTAATAAAAATGACTAAATGCTGTGTGCCGAGTTGTAGCGAAACAGGGACTCACAAGTTTCCTAAAGATGAGAAAATTCGTAAGCAGTGGATTAACACTTTTTATGCCGAAATCCCGATATCGAGATGTTCAACGTTTGTGCCAGCTGCCTAGCAAATCACGGATTGCTTTGTTTTTGTCCACCGAACATATGCGCAGGAAGACACATGGGGTTCCCCATTGTGCAATTTTATTTTCAACTTTTCGGAGCTACTGTTTAGAGTTAGGGTTGAGCAAAGCCTACCAAAAATCTTTCAAATTATAACTAGGTTAGGATTTTATTATGTAGGTACCTACGATGAAAACAAGAAACAATGACGGTACCAAAAATATCCAGACCCAATACAATATCTGCTTCATCAACAAACATTTGTGTTGGTGGTGCCGAAATCGAACCAGCGAGTGTTTTTCAATCAACCGGCGCACAAACCAATGCGCTAAACGGGTCGTCAAACATCCACTAAATTCGCACTCGGTTTGGGTTATTAGGTCGGTAATTCGGTATCTTACTTACTATTTAGAAGGAACAATTATACTCAAATACGGTCCCATATCTTTCATCGCGTCTGTGTAACACCTCGTAAACAGTTTGAGTAAAGTTGCATTATACCAACGGCGATAAAATATTATGCTCGCCTAACGATGTTTTTGTTCTTAAAAGATAGACAACTCAAATTATTTTTCGACTAATTGTAGATAAAATTGTAAATCCCATTTAGAGTTAATGGCATACTCAAAAAACAGTTTTAAAAATAACTCTACTTTGAAAATGTTCGCATCGAACTCGCTTTTAGTCGATGGTGTTACTACTTGCCTACAACATGAGTACTCAGCAATTCAGAACATACAAAGGTGTTTTGTGGCGGATCAAACGAGAGCCACAAAAATCAGAGGACAGCCATGGGAGCTTGTTTGCGGTGAGATTATTTTTTTATATTTGGTATATTATTTTCCACCTTTCCTTTACTTATATTACTATTTAAAAAATATCTGTATAATACCACACAGTCGTATCAGTAAATTACCACAATATTATTAAAAAATATACATTTCCTAAGTACAACACAATACCCTACATATACAGTACCTACAGTACCTACCCGTCACAGGGTGGGTTACTGTATGATATGTAGGTGCGCGCGTGCATTAGAACCTACGACCTTCCGTTTAGAATGCGCACGTTCTCATGCATTAAACTACATCAATGAAGAGTGTTTGACAATTTTTGACATAGGTAGTAAATTAGTAATGTTGTTCCGAGTAGGTACACCTCCTTATTTTTGTTTTTTTTTTAACTCGGTCACGTAATATGTAGGAAAGTAACTGATTTGGTGCACCACATGTCATTTTAAATAATTTATTTCTCATTTCAGCTGCGCTAAAGAGGCAGAGACAACAAGAGTCTGCGTTGCCGACATGGCAACGCAGACGGAAATTAATAGAAAACGTGATATTTGGCCACGGCCACCGCCACCGCCGACCCCAGAGTCGATGCGAAGCGGAAGATGGAGGGCTCCAGAAAATTCCCCTGGGGCCAGCAGTACATCCTCGCCGGTCTCCAGGTGGAGTTCAAGTTCGTTAAATTTATAAAAATAAAAACTTACCTGCAGATGTTTTTTTATTCACCATCTACACACTCGGGACATTCGTCCGGTGTATAATGGTCGTAGAGGCATGTGGAACAAGTTGCGCACCAAACAGAGTCCTCATACAACATGTTAACTAGTGTATAGTAGTCCATAGAAGTGACAAAATGGTTGTACATATTTGGCGAATCGTCCGAAACGATACAACCATTTACACATTGTCCTACTTTTACAAAGTGCGTTATTGGCCAGGGCCACACTAAATTATAAAATAAAAGTTCAGCATAATCTTCTCTATTTAAATGTCTATCCACGTCGAACAATTCCATAACTAAAACTATTCTAAATCACTATGTTAATCTAATCTAAACTAATACTAGGTAACACTATGAAAACACAAACTTAAACAAAAATATATTTTAACCTAACACTAGTTATCTACTAAAAAGTCAAATTAAATTAATACAAATACACACTACCTATTAATTTATTCCGGATTGGTCTGTGACCAAAGGCAGTTTAAGACTAACTAAAAGTTTACCAAAAATGAGAGGACCATTTTACCTTTGCTTATTAAAACTTTAGCTTAACTAAACAAAAGTATAATGAGAACTTTTATATTTTTTGTGTATTAGAGTTCATGCTTATTTCAACTATCAACCCTTTTGTTCCTTCAAACCACAGTCGCATCGTAATACAGCGAAGTTAGTTCAGTAATCAGAACTTCAACAAAGTTAATGCAGAACATTTTTAAATTTGGTAAAACAAATAATGCTCTATCGATATCGATATAATATTATTTATAATGTTTTTTTTAGATCAGCAGAAAGATTACACCTTAAAAACTGAAAAAAAAACAATGTTATTAAGGGCTTAAGCTAAGACACAGGTCCCTCCACCAGCCCATGGTCCTTCCTACCGTCTCGGCATACGGACCGAATCTTGGGAGACGCTCACCAGGTACTTGCTAAGGGCTCTTTCCCCGGTGCGTTTCTTCACTCCCTACAAAGTCTGTGTCTTTAGCCCATCTCAATGTCACTTCTCCCCAAATGGGGCGTGAAACACCACAGGACAAGCGACTCGCGCTCGGGCAGTTCCACATCAATCGAACCCCTTTTTAATGTCAAGCCTTTTGTGTGCAAACGCACGCAACCGTCGAAAACCTTCTGCAGAGTTGACCATCTCTTGATGGTATACTGGTCCTATCTCGTTCCTGTTCCAGTAATTTAGCATCTGTTGCCGTTCCTCTTCATACAGCTGACATTCCCACAGCGCATGGTCCCGAGTTTCATCAGCTTCTCCACAGGGACATACAGGTGACTCACTGAGAGTCATCGCGTGCAGTCTGCTGTTAAAACTCCCATGTCCCGTCAGTATTTGTGACATGGCGTAGTCTGGTTCCACTCAACCGGCCGATAATCTCATTTCTACGTCTGAGAAGAATTGCGACAACTCTCTTCCTTTGTCGCTGGTCGACCAGCGCTCCTGCCATTGGGCAACAACATCTCCAAATATTCTACGTTTAAGTGCCGTTTGCTCCTTGTCTGTGGCTTCCTTTGGGCACTCCTGGGCGAATCGTCTTAAGGGCTTAAGCTAAGTGTAAACTTAATTTTAGGTGACTACCACATGCGTAAGACACAACAGTACTGTAAAGTTATATAGAAGTTAAGCTTAAAGTTATGGCTGAAAATTACAAAAGACATAAAAACAGTAGAATTACATAATATACAGGAAAAAACAAATTAACTAAAGACAATTCATTGTGCCCTAGGCTTAAACAGGCTGTATGAGATCTGGGCATACCCACTGCGGCAGTTTCCATTTCTCGCACGGAAGAAACTTAGAGCCGGAACGAGGACGAACCTTGTATGGAATCACTGCATGCAAAATGCACTGTGGCCTGAATAGTATAAGTGTTATTTGTAATAATCATAAATCTTTATAATACTAATAAGTGCTTTAATACAAAGAACAGGCCGGCTTCTCTGTTTTCAGCTTAGTCTTACTGAATTTGTGTCGCACAAGAATAATGTAAATAAACCAATTACTTAATGTAGGGTCATCACGTCATCATGGTTGGTCAATAGATATTACTACATTTATCACAAATAAATTATTCTATTCTATTCTTCTACCTATTAAATGTTACTACGTATTGCATCCATACAAACATAAATAAACAAATTACAACAAAGAGCAACTATCAGTACCACACGAGATTCCAGCGTTAAAACACTTATTTTATGTTGACGTGTTGAGATATTTAATATTTACCATAATAATATTGTTGTTTGTTTTAATTAGGGAAACCAACTTAAAAAATTATGACTACATAAAATTGTTAGTGCCACAAACTTTTAATCATCATCATCAGCAACCCACGCTCGTCCACAGCTGGACATAGGTCTCCCCCAATGCACGCCACCGCTCCCGGTTTTCGGCCACTCTCATCCAGCTCACTCCAGCCAGCCTTCAAATGTCGTCATCCCATCTTGTAGCAGGGCGTCACTACGTTTGCCGAGTCGCGGTCTCCACTCAAGGACTTTATGGCTCCAACGGTTGTCAGTTCTGCGGCTAATGTGACCAGCCCACTGCCACTTCAGTTTGCTAATTCGGTGGGCTATGTCGGTGACTCTGGTTCTCTGTCGGATTACATCATTTCTGATGCGGTCCTTCAAAGATACTCGGAGCATAGTCCTTTCCATAGCTCTTTGAGCGACTTTGAACCGGTGGATTAGCCCAGCCGTGAGTGTCCACGTCTCGGCACCGTAAGTCATGACCGGACGCACTGGTCGAAGACTTTCGACTTAAGACTTTGAGGGATGGGTGACGAGAAGACTTGACGAAGCCTACCAAATGCTGCCCAGCCTAGCTGAATTCTTCTATTGGCTTCTCTCTTGAAGTTGTTTCTGCCTAATTGGAGCGTTTGAACTTCGAAATTTTTAATATTTGTGGTAATCTCTAAAACATTCAAGGCACAAAGCTGGCTGATTTTCACACGATGGACAGTAACATAACGTATTTTTTCGAATCTTTTTCGTGTCCCAGCAGTATTTGCACTTTCGCCTTTTGGTGTGACCTTTTACATTTCTAGGCAAATGTGAAGGCAAGTGAATATTTTTGCTCCTTGGAACTGAAGGTATAGGCGTAGGAGCGGGCAGGATTGTTTTTATTACTGATTCTCTAAATGTGTAATAGTCTATTTGAACATTATTATGCAATTTAAACAAATAATAGGCATTCAAAAACATCATTTGAAAAATGTGAATGCCTACTTTTTTGTACCACCGCATAGTTTTGTGTTCGCAAGTATAATACGAAAGCATTTGGTCTTGCCTATCAACACCGCTCATGAAATTATTATATTGTATAACTATTTCGGGCTTTAGAATAGTTTGGCCTCTCCTATTTACTATGGCCTTTAACTCAGGTGTGTGTTTGGTGCTGATAGTAAGAACGTCCCGCTTGTCATACCATTTGCAAACGCAGACCCCTTGTGAATTGTAGCGATAAATGCTTTGACCTTTCTTCAACTTGGTGTTGCAAACTATGCTTGGGTTACCTCTTCTTCTATTTCTCAGAGTCCCTGTCAAATTTGTTTTATTTTGTAAAAGCACCTCAGCTAAGCCCACGCTATTGTAGAAATTATCCATGTATAAATGGTGGCCTGCATTCAAATATTTGGACATTAATTTAATTACTACTTTATCAGCGTGACCTGTCCCCCCAACATGCGAGTCTCTTTTCCCTTGGTACATATGTATTTGAAGCGACATACCAGTTGGAGTCGCTAAAATATACAATTTAATACCATATTTGTGTCGCTTTCCTTTGATATATTGTCGTATTCCACTACGACCGCGATGTAATATCATGGACTCATCTATAGATAAATTTTCGCCAGGACTAAATAACATTGGCATTCTGTTATTAAAATAATTAATTAGGTGATGAATATTGCCGTCACCAAATTTCAAACACCTAAAAATTAATAAAAAACGATTTCTTGACATAAAATGGTGGCTAAATAAATTATACAAATAATGTTTACGCCAATAGTCAGTATACTTGTTAACTTTAATATTACCCATATGAAATAGAATACCCAAAAATACTAATAATTCGGCAATATTTAATGGCTTCCAATGACTAATTCGGCTATGGATACCTGTGCTTTGGATTAATACTTCGACAGCACATTCATTTGTGGCTTTAACAATATCACTTAGGATATCGTCCGAGAACAGAAGCCTAAAATAATCAAATGGTGATGATGATTCAGGTGGAATTAAACAAACATCACGATCGTTAATGCATTCAAAAGTATTTTCCACCCTGCGATGTTGAGTCCACTCCTCATTTGTCATCTCCTCATTCCCCGGGTTGGGTTGGGTACTGTTAACGCCAACATCAATGTCACCGCTAAAATAATAAAACAATGACTACAAACACTAATATACACGAAGTACCTATAAAATATGTACCAAAAATATTAAATAATTCACTAGCTTTCCCGCGGCTACACTCGCGGTACCAAATTTCGGGGTAGCACGGTTCCCCTTTCCAAAAAAATAAACAAATGGTATTTTTTTTTATGTGATAGGTAGCAGACGAGCAAGCGGATCACCTGATGGTAAGCAATGCCGCCGCTTATGGATACCTGCAACATCAGTAGAGTTACAAGTGCGCTGCCAACCTTTTATCCCCTTCCCCCCCGGGTGGGCCTCCGGTACCCTCACTTACTCGGCGAAACACAGCACAAGGGCTGCTTCACGCTGGTTTTCTGTGAGGCAGTGGTATCATTCCGGTCGAGCCGGCCCATTCATGCCGAAGCGTGGCTCTCCCACAGTTAATAAATTATCACTTACTTTACATTTTCTCCATCGGGAACGGTTTCGTTTTGAGGAAAATACGAAATTGATGATGGTGTATTCCCAGATTCGTACCTGCTTCTATTCACTGAATCGAAATCATCACCAAATATTTCTCTTATATCTCGTTCTATAACGTCCCAAGTACGCGGAATCGCCATAATTCAGAGCACTTAAAAAAACGCGCAACACAATTTTATGTTACCTAACTCTGTGAAGGATGAACACGGAATGAACGCATATTTATGTTCCCTTCATAAGTACACAGTTAGCTATGATAGTTCTTTTCTCATGGTTAATATGGAGAACATCTGTTTGGAAAGTTTATTTTGTAAACCAAAGACATCATAAAACTATAAATGTTTATTAGTTTGCTATTCAGCCATGTAGCTGTAGGATGTTTAGGTACCTGTTAAAAATGGTATTTATACAACTAACGGTAAAGCGTCGTCAGAAATACGAATATCTACTACAATCCAGTACGACTACGTTTATACCTAGCGTACTTTTCTGTTTGCTCAACCCTAGCCTCTATTTGTCTTAACCGGACCCCATGCGGTGCGGTGTTGTAAACAGATATTAGATACGTCTTAATTTCGGGTTTGTGGACATTCTTTGTTGTTAAAAGAACCCCATATCGGGTTTTTGGCCATAAAAATGATCTGAATTTTAGTTGCAAGCGTTGAAAGTGTTAAAGCTATACGTCGCGGAAAATTTCAACCAACACCATCTTCTAGGTTATGTAGAAAACATTTTGTTGAAATGATTACGAAATATGCAGTAAATACACAGGTAAGATATTTTGAGATACTAAACTACATATTTTAGAGTATTTATATGTATATTAAGACCTATGCATTGTTTGTATTGTATCTAACTTAACATGATAAATTCACAAACAAAGATGCTTATTTATTTAGTTTGTTTACAGGATTGAATTACGAACTTAAACGTTTAAAGAAAAATGCATTACCAACTGTTTTCGCATGGAATACTCAATCAGTTTCAAAACAGGCAGAGAAGAGAGCTGAGCGTCTACAATCCCGGAATCTTAAAAACTCATTATTTCAAGAGCAGTTATCTACTGAGTCGAGCATTCCTCAAAATGAAGATATAGTGGCATTTGAGAACACTCCTGATATCCAAGAAGAAGTGGAAATAAAGGCAGTGTTAAGTCAACTCAATGTTCAATGTTCACCGCAGAAGAAATTTCATAATGTAGGAACTCAAACCTCAAATATGTTGCGAATGTTGTCCACTGAGATATTGGTGTGCTGATGATGAATCAGTTTTATACTATACAGGACTTGAATCAATGTCCAAGTTTAATTTAGTATTAAGTACTTTACTGCCAATGGCTCATAATTTACAATATCGCTGGAGTAGAGTTGTTGGATTGTCAATAGAAAGACCAATTTTGATGCTTTTGATGAAACTGAGACGTAATAAGCCAGACTTTTGAATTGAGTAAAATTTTACTGTTAGCAAAACAGAAGTGTCAAATATAATAGTTACATGGATAAATTTTGTTAGTGATTTGTGGAGCTTAATAGATACTTGGCCAAGCAAAGACTTAGTTAAATTTTATATGCCAGATAGCTTTCACCTAAATTTCAACTCTACACACGATTATTATTGATGGAACTGAAATTCCCAATTCAGAAGCCCAGTCAACCAGATGCACAAAGAGCTACATTTAGTTCTTATAAACATAAGAACACCCTCAAATTTCTAGTTGGTGCTTCACCTGGAGGGCTGTTAACATTTGCTCTGAGCATATGCAGGATCTACTAGTGACCGCCAAGTGGTTGAACGGAGCAACCTCTTCGAATTATGTGAAAAAGGAGATTCAATTATGGCTGATCGTGGATTTAATGTCCAGGACCTTTTCGCGGCAAAAGGTGTTGGCATCAACATTCCCACCTTCTTAAAAAGGAAAATCACAGATACCAGGCCTTCTACTCAAAGAGGATCAAAAACTCGCCAGCCAAAGAGTGCACATTGAGCGACTCATAGGTTTAACAAACATTTAAAAATATTGACTACTGAACTCAACCAATTTATGTACCTTTGGGCCTCAAAAATATTTAAAATTTGTGTTATGCTTTGTAATTTTAGGGAAGGAATTGTGAATAAAAATAAATAGTAGAATGAAAAATTGTTTTATTGACAATATTTTATTCATTATTTTTACATATCTTTCATAGTTATAGAACAAGTGTTTTGTAACACAATTTTCCTTAAATATTATGAATAGAAGTTATCTAATTTTTGCACCATTACTTTTATAAAATCTTCATCCCTGGTAACATACACCACTTTCAACTCTTTGTATGTAAAAATTAATAAATTACACCATTGCCTGTTAGTACAAAGCAGTTGTCCCTGGATTTGGTAATAATATGGTGATTTTTTCTTTAAACAAAGTATATTGTCTTTAAGCTCCAGATAAGGGACAGTTACATTTGTTATGTGTTGAAATCGGCTGGCATATGGGCATTTCACTTCAATGATGGTCTCGTCACCCAAGAGGCCATCTGGGCTTGCTGCCAAGTAAGGCTTTTCTTTATAAATAAATAAGCCACAGGGCAGGACAATTAGGTCATTTTCACTGCAGTACTTACTTATTGCAACTTTTTCATTGATGATGCCATGCCTTGTGGCTCTGGAAAAAATAAGTTGCCTGTCCATATAAGTTTCTGCATATTTTTCAAGTGAAGAAGGTTTCAAATGGCATATTGTATGAAACTTACTAGCGGTTAATCTGATTTTTCTAAGCTGATGCCATTGTATGCTAGAAGATTGGTCTATTGTTTCTAGTTGTATGTATTCTATTTCTTGTGGGTACGCCTACCAGGGGGCGACTTTTCGCATTAAAATTTTGCAACAAATCAGGAGGTAGGTATTATACTCTCATTACATTACATTAAGTACTTATCTATTGTAGAATAACCGACTAATAGCTAACTAACACTTGTATGGGTACTTACCTACTCGTACCACTAGGTACTATTCTATATGAAACATATCTAGACCTTAGAAGCATTAGGGCGGAAGTGGGTTTTGGGGCGGGTGGGTTTTGGCAACTTTACAGGACAGAGTAAAATAAAAAATCGATTTAATCGGCAAATATTTTAATAATTACAAACAACATACAAATGATGTCTTTGCAATTATTTAACCTAATAAGTAGCTTTCCTAGTTTTATAATTAAAATTTAAAAACAAAGTTTCTAAACAGTGAAAAATTAACTTTTTTTAAAAAAATGATGACATCC
>JABMDO010001643.1:0-11862 GCA_014851415.1 Cnaphalocrocis medinalis
ACCAGGGGGCGACTTTTCGCATTAAAATTTTGCAACAAATCAGGAGGTAGGTATTATACTCTCATTACATTACATTAAGTACTATATCTATTGTAGAATAACCGACTAATAGCTAACTAACACTTGTATGGGTAATTACCTACTCGTACACTAGGTACTATTCTATATGAAACATATCTAGACCTTAGAAGCATTAGGTGCGAAGTGTGGTTTTGGGCAACTTTACAGGACAGAGTAAAATAAAAAATCGATTTAATCGGCAATATTTTAATAATTACAAAACACTACAAAGGATGTCTTTGCCAATTATTTAACCTAATAAGTAGCTTTCCTAGTTTTATAATTAAAATTTAAAAACAAGTTTCTAAACAGTGAAAAATTAACTTTTTTTAAAAAAATGATGACATCCGCCTTTATGCCACAACAATAATGAATTATATTTGTTCAATTGAATCAGTATGTGCCCATAAGGCTTATGCCTCCAATTTTTGTAATTTAATGTAAGGTGTGTGTCTAAGTATAACGTTATGCCTAAAAAATAAATCAATATCTCTTAAAACTAAACAAGGCGAAAATTGGGCAAATGCACTTTATTGTGTTCATTTATCAACTAATTTTTTTGGCAAAAAGGGCGATCATCCTTACCAAAAAAAAAAACTATTTCAAAAGTAAATCCTCCTCTCTAAGCGTGTAGTTTCCCAGTTGGGCAAAAGAGCTGTTGTCCCGGGGTACACTTGGGCCATGATCCAGGATTGGGGGAGTCTGGGTAATATACAATCTATATCACTGGTAATCAACCGTCACACGACCATATTCCCTCTTTGTTGGACCTTCTGTTGACCCCCATCCCGGCGCCTACCAAGTGTCTGTCATGCAACCACTTGGCTCTTCCTACAACTGCCTTGTACGGAGCACTGGGCCTCTCAACAGCACTCAGGCGGTTGGAACTGGGCACTCAGCTCGCCATAATTTTGGCACTATCAGTCAGCAGACTGAAACGTTATGCGTAGTTTCTTTCGCATTCTACCCATGGTGGCAGGTTTGCTTTACGTTGGAGGATCCCGATGCCTTGGCAGAGTCTGTAGCCGATGTTATAACTGCAGGAAATGGAATTATTTATTCAGTTCTGCATTACCAAATACTAGCGTCCCAAGAAAAGGTACAACTTTGCTGCTAGTTTTTATAAGAAAAATATCACCAGAGCAAAGTCATCGTTCATTGGTAACGCGCCTTCCATCGGGCACCCGCGCTTTTAATTGCCAAGGCCATCCTCGGGAACTTTAGTCAGTCGTCATTCCCTCCACTACACAAGCCAGACGATATTCTTGCCCACACTGCAAAAGAGAAAGCCGAACTTTTGGGCACTTTTTGTGCATCAAACTCGACTTTGGATGATTCTGGGAACTAACCATCTACTGTACCGTCCTGTACGAGCTCAATGCCGAACGTCGAAAAGATTTTGTACGTAAGGCTCTCTTTTCTCTTGACATCCATAAGTCGAGTGGGCCGGATGGTATCCCTCCATTTGTACTGAGGTTATGTGCTCCGGAGTTGGCTCCGGTTTTAACGTATCTTTTCTGGCTCTCATAATTCATTGGCGTAGTACCGAGTAACTGGAAGTCAGCTCTTGTCCACCCCATACCTAAAAGACCCGTCCAATTATAGACCTATATCCATACCTCAATCTTCTCTAAAGTAGTGGAGTCCATAACGAAACCACCAGCTCCTGAAATACCTAGAGAAGAACCGCCTATTAAGCGACCGTCAGTACCTACGGCTTCCCATGCAGCAGGCAGGCGCTACAGAGTAAGGGTGGGGCTCTGGTTGTCAGTTGGGACATAACGAAAGTTTTGATCGGGTATGGTACAAGGCTCTGCTCTCTAAACTTCCCTCATACGGTCTTCCAGAGAAATTATGCACGTGGGTCGCCAGTTTTTTTTACTGGGCGCAGCTAGTTAAGGTCGTTGTCGACGGTTCTTGTTCAAACAATATGTAATGAAGCTCGTAAACGCTGGTGTCCCCCAGGGCTGTCTGCTATCCCAACGCTGTTCCTTCTGCATATTAATGATATGTTCTCACAGAACAATATTCATTGCTATGCGAATGATAGCACTTGGAATGCACTATATATCCGGTAATATATGCCGGACGTGAAAACATTTCTCTGGAAAACGTAATTGAGTACCGGAAGTCACTTGTGTTTTGAAGTCGAAGACATATTAAATCTGTTTCAAACTGGGGGCGACCTTAACTTAGTCAGTTTTAACCCCTCAAAAACACAAGTGTGTACATTAATTGCTAAAAGACGTCCCTTCAAAGTGGCAATAACTTTTCAAGGCATTTCCCTTAAGCTTCTATAGGGATTCTTGGCATTAACATTTCAAGCGATGTCACATTTGGCGGTCATCTGGAGGATAAAGCTAAAATAGCTTTAAATAACTAGGTGTTCTTAATAGAGCCGGTGAGTTTTTCACGCCGGCTCATCGACTTCAACTTTTTAAGGCACCAAGGTTCGGCACCATATGGAATACTGCTCCCATCTCTGGGCTCGAGCACCTCAGTACCAACTTCTTCTATTTGATCGCATACAACGTAGGGCTGCTCGAATTGTCGCTGACCTAACTCTCTTCAGTCGGCTTGATCCTCTGGCTTTGCGGCGGAATATAGCTTCTCTATGTTTTCTTTATCGCATTTATCACGGAATTGCTCCGAGGAATTGTTCAATCTACTTTCTGCGGTTGAATCCTTAATTACAATCGAAACGGCGGCTGTGTTGCAGCGGCCGTCCTTCCATCTTCATCATCTTGATGGTGGCGATCTAGCACTGTGTGTTTTCTCGAGGAATTTCTTCCGCGAACCTCAGTTTTGAGGAATAGTTTTAGCTGCGGCAGTATTCCTGACGGTTATGACTTAGGGACCTTAAAGAGAAGAGCTTGCTCTGTCTTAAAAGGCCGGCAACTTCGTAGCGACCTCTCTGATCTCGCAGATATTCAGGGGCAGCGGTGATTACTGACCAGCAGGTGACTTCCACTTGACGTTTGCCACCTCTATCATAAAAAAAAATCAGGAAGGTAAAACAAAAATGCCGAAATGTAAACGAAAACATGCGTGCAAATACCAAAGTGACAGAAAGCCAGACATAGGATCGCGTATATGACCAATCACAAAGTATCTTATTACACTTAACTGATTCAATGTCAGTCATTGGACACGCCGTTGATCAAGGGATAATGCCCGATGTCGACTTATTTTGGCGCCAATTCGAATAGTTCACATCCATAACGACCTTATTCTAAATTAGCCCACCAATCCATTTACAAAGTTACTTAAACAAAAGGCATAAAGTCGTATATCTGGATCCGATTAACATTATTCAAAGGAATCTTAGAGGCATAATGTCGAAAGTTTACTTATGACGAATATTTAAAAACACTGTTTGAACCATAAAGGCGTGACTCCTTTTACGTAGCCTTTGTGTAAATATTTTTTAAGCATAAGGGCCAAATTTTGAATCCGCCTTGAGAAAGTAGAGGCAATGTAGACGCAAAGAGATGGAAGTGTAAATTAGACCTTAAGGTTCTAATGATTTTAGAAAAGCTGTCAGAACCGACATTATGCACTAAATTATCTCAGCCCAGAAAGGGATAGAAATACATCTCAAAGTGATTATAGAAAGAGAAAGAACGCTTATCTTCGTTATCCAATAAAACATTTTGCCCGATCTGCACATCCGCCCATATGCTTCTGAGGTCTAGATATTATATTGAAACAGTAGGTAGAACTATCTTTAGGTAATACTTAGAGGCCCGCCTTCACTTTGTTTCTCGGGACCTTAACTTTAACTCAATACCAATAGATGGAGCTGGCAGTCGATTACATCGCGCAAGTCTTTCGCTTTTTCAGTTTGACTATAAACCTTGACGTGATAATGAGATAGACCTCTTTATAAAATTGTATACCCCGGAGAACAAGCATGTCCATCAGTTAAGTTCCTGGGAATTCAAATGTGCATAAAATGATATTATAAACGTTTTCAACCTTTCAACTAAAACTCGTTATTATGAAAGTTGGGAGTTGCGCTCGTATTTTCCTACTAATTAGACTATAGCAATCTTAACTGCCACAGACCGGCTGCGAACTTCATACAATTGGGAACATTTAAACTTTTTAAAATCATTTAAGTGTTTTGAATATGACTCTTAAACGTATGTAATACTTTTCTTGAAAATATCAATTTTCATGGTTATTTGGTAGATATTGCTATAGCGATAAGACCACCCACATTTAGTGTATTACAGTTAATTCTAAAATATTATAAAGTTCACACAACATCTTATACCTACATTGATCTGGCTCTATACTGAGTAGCTTAAGCACTGTGTTATAGTTAGATATCAGACAACAGAAGATCACAATTAATATTTAAAATAAAACAATACATACCTATTATTATATTACACCCGTTATATAACTCAAATTATAAATATTTTTAATTATATATTACTAGCGGCCGCCCGCGACTTCGTCCGCGTGGAAAAGTAACTTTTTACCCCACTTTTAACCCCTTACAACCCCTTTTTCGCAATAAAAAGTAGCCTATGTCCTTTTTCAGGGTCTAGACCATCTGTATAACCAAATTTCATTTAATCCGTTCAGTAGTTTTGGCGTGAAAGAGTAACAGACAGACAGACAGACAGACAGAGTTACTTTCGCATTTATAATTTAGTATGGATTAAAAATAATATTAACATTTTATCCAACCGGCAATATTGTGTATGAAACAGTAGGTAGATTTTTTTCGCTCAACAATATGTTGATTCTACATGCTATACAGGGCTTATTCATGCCTAAGTAGCTTTCGGCATGAAAACGTAAAAAAATAACGGTTGTAAGCAGGTAAACAAAAAGCCAGCAATAAAAAAAATAAACAACAATACACACTTGTAGATCTCACATTGTGGTTTCAGTTCGCACTCGGTAAAGGATCTCATTAAAATATGCTGTCATTAGTGGGGTAAACACGAGTAATCATTCCGCCCCTAGATGTCGAACAGAGTAAACATTTAAATAAACCTTAGTCGGTGAGTACACCTACCTACAAATGTGGTGTGTATATAAGCGTTTTAGATTTTTGTGCTGGATTACTCCTAATATTTTCCCTATACTTATACCCTTTTCAAAGTTTCAACCTTTACTTTACCATTTAAAGTACATACCCAACCGAAGGGCTTATTTGGAAATACCTAAGTACGATGTAATTTCTTTAATCTGGGTTTTGTCCTTCGAGGAATTGATTTTTAAACGATTATCCGCGGCAGTGTTTATTTTAACCGAAAATTGTCTATGTAAACATTATTTGATGTTTTTAAAGTGGTTCTCACAGACAAGTTATCTATCTACGATATCTAATAATAATCTATTTTTTATTATTATTATTTTTTTCTTAATCGGGAAAACCAAACAATCCTGATATTAGTGTAGGAAAACTGTGTGTAACATTTTGCTAAACATATTATATGCTAAGCGATTGTATGAAAACGTATTCAATTAAAAGTCTCTAGAATTATATAATTACTGTGTTGGGCAAATACCCACGTTATTATGAGTGGGCAGCACTAAAAAAATTAAGTTGAAAAATTAAACCTCGACTATGAAACGCGCTCTAAATGTACAAACAAGAAAATTAGGGAAAGTAGTCTCCGCGGAAATAATAAGAGATACGTATAATGTTAAATGATAGTGGTCGTATGCTACTTTTATTATGAGAACTGAAAATACCTTTGCAACTGAAATAGCTTGATTTGCTAATAAAACAGAGTAGTAGAACTCAGTTGAAATTTTTCCTTTTGGTAGTTTTTTTAGCTTTAATTTTCAGTTAATGTGTTTCCGCCGGAGACTTGGTTTTTTTGACAAGTATTGTTTTTAATGTGATCTCATGTCTTTTTCTAGATAATCCTATTTATTTTCTTTCCGGTACCTTAACTTCAAATGTAAATTTATGTCTGGGGGTATATGTATGGGATTATAATGGTACTTATGCAGTTAATGAACCTATCAAACTAGACCGAAATTTAAAAATATTTTAGTTGATTCTTAAACTAAACACTACAAAATTAAGATACTTTGACTCGTTTTAATT
This sequence comes from Cnaphalocrocis medinalis, assembly GCA_014851415.1. Taxonomy (NCBI): domain Eukaryota; kingdom Metazoa; phylum Arthropoda; class Insecta; order Lepidoptera; family Crambidae; genus Cnaphalocrocis; species Cnaphalocrocis medinalis. Next base: position 6,140 of record JABMDO010001643.1, read on the forward strand.
CTTAAGCTACTGGTTCAAAGTCAATGAAACATACGAAATATACCGTGTTTGTAACAATGCCTTCTTAGTTACTGAAAATTCAAGCATCTGTTTTTATCCTAACGAAGTTATAAGGGGGTGAAAATGGCCTAAACTACTCAAGAAAGCGGTGGTAGGCCGGGCCGGTTTTTCGTTTGGCTTGGCGGGGGCACTGCCGTGTCCCTAGATCATTTACGTCATGCAGTTACCTAAGTACATAACTTGTCGTCTATAAATAATATATAGTTATAAGATGTTTACACTCATCCATACCAAAATTCTGTGAATATTTTAATGAATGTCAGCATTAGGATTAATGAATCCCGCTGCTCGTCGACATATTTTTCATCGCTTCTAAAATATTGAACTTGGAAAATGAGTCACCTAGAAGCAAAGGCAGCAACATCCATATTATTTTTATAGGAAACTATGTAAAAAAAAAAATGGATGTTGCTGCCTTTGCTTCTAGATGACTCAATTGTTATTATATTTGTGTACCAAAAAATTGTAACACAAAATATTATGCGCTATAGAATTTTGTGCGGAGCATTTTGTGTGTTATTAAAAGTAATAAGCTACTAACCCACACATTTCGGATGTTGTATAAGAATTCCCACCATGGGTCACGTTATTAATGGATGGATAAAATGGATATATGTATTAAAGTAGATAATGTTTTGCTGTATAATGTGCTGTACCTACCTAATGCATTTTTCCTAATGTTTAGGTAGAGAAAAAAGACTTGGTTTTGAATAAAAGATGGCTTGCCGTAAGCTGCGTACTTAGGTACTAATCACTTTTTTGGTTATTTTTCCTGAAGTAGGTAGTCATGACCAGTTACATTACGGCCCGTGCCTATCCTTTAATTCAGGACACCATAATATATTCTATGCCCTTTGCTTCAATTAAGTAATGTTTTTAGACCATGGTCCCTCTATATTATTCTGTGCCATGGTGAGTCAAGACACTGCCCATATTACGCAACCGTGTTATTGTAACTAAATTAATTGACGTGTATATAGTGATACTAACTACTACCAGTATATAACTATACGGTTTTAGACATTTAAGTGTAATTTAAACCAAAGCTTTGAATGTCGCCCTCTACCCTTCTCAACTTGCTGTCAATTACTTATTTTTTTGAGAATAGACGCCGAAAAAAACAATTTTGTTAAAAAAAATGTAATATTTGGTAGCCCCATTTTTTTGTTCAATTAGGTTTAGGACATTAGGAAAACTAAATTGCGTTAGTTTTTGCGCATATTTTGTTAAGCCACTAGCAATATTAACGCTGTAACTAGCGCAAATATACATAAAAATTCATTGCAGGCATTCCTTTTATGCGCAGCCATAAAAAATAAAACTATTCGCGAAACTGCCCGGATATTCCCCCACTGTGTAATTTATCGTTTAGCGTTTACCTACTAAAAATATTGAGACATTTTTTCATCGGGAAACTCGTTAAATCACTGGAATAATTTATATCTTTTAGATCAACGTTATTCCCTAGCTGTACACAGTATATTGGTTTTTGACAATTGTTGAAAGTACAGCTGTTTTCAATTAGGCAAACAAAGGCAATTAATAGATTATCTAGGCTCCTATTGTTGTTCCGTAACAATGTTCTGTATGTTTAGGCTCGCAGATAGTGACAACAAACTTACTGTACTGGAAGCCCTTTTGAAAAGCAAACAAGTTTACAAGTAATACCTAACATTTACATGTTAAAATTAAGTACGTAAGTAGGTAAACAAATATTAGAAGTAGTAATAAATAACTATACCATCTCAGCGTGTAATTTCTGTCGCTTCGAAGCCCGGGATACGGACATTAGGTATTTAGACCATGATTGGAATTGAGGAGTCTGGTAGAATGAAATGAAGCGACTGGCCGTCTGGCATTAGGTGAACGTAACGTTACAGAAACTATCCAAACACAAAACAAACAGGTCGCAAGGCAAATGGAACCCCGATACCAAGGATATTCCTACTTAATAATACATACTTGTAAATATGTTAATGTAAACAAATTAACAAGAAATAAAAATGCTTCGCCCAGCGAATTTCCGCTATTCAACGGGGTAGGATGCTGCCAGCATCTTGGGGACCAATTTCCCGTAAATGACCCGTGTAATGTTAAGAAATATTAAAACAGACTTGGCCTCTGTGGCATTCCACAGGGCCTACTGTGTTTTAATTTTTCTTTTTGGTAATAGTTTTTTAGCTTTAATTTTTAGTTAAGTATTGTTTTATAATTTGGACAAAATAAGATGAATGCATGGGATTAATTTTAATTTTGTTTGTTAACATACTACCTACTTCTTAATTAGATTGAATTAACGAGCTTTCTAATGCTACCATTTAAACTTAACCAAAAGTCAAACACCCGTATTACAAAACGAAGACTTATGTTAGCTATGGTTTAAAAATAATGCTGTCACATTCATAAAGGTGACAAATAAATGTAACAGCAACAGTTTTAAAACAAAACTAACTTTAGAAAGAGTTAAATACGCATAATAACGCCACTTGAAGGGGATCTTGCAGCTTGGTGTCTAGCAATCTGATTGGGCTACACTTTTGGGATTCTTCCATCCAACTAACCATTGAGTTTCTAAAACACGGTACATTCTCAAACTCATTCGAGCTAATCTAATGGCAATTACGGACATGCGTAACAAAGATCTATCGAGCCCACGAGATTTATTGCACGGTATCGAGACTTAATGGTCTACCAGTTGGAGAGTAAGCTCACTTTGTTATAAATCAAGGATTAAAAATGTTTATGGGTTTGAAATCCTAGTCGATGAGAGAGATATTCAAATTTATTGATTTATTTGTCCCGTAATAAAGATATATATGAACCTGATCGTCTTTTTGAGATACTTTTATGAATATTTCAATGCTAATATTATGAATAGGAAAAATTTTAATAATTGAGATTAAATAATATGTTTGTGACTAGTCAAAGTCAAAAACCACGAAGGCACATCTAAACTGTCTTTAGATTTTTTTTATACAAACGAGCTTACTTTTTCTTAATTTAGAAAGTAAAACTTTTTAATATGACATGACCTATATGTTCATCTTTTAATCTAGCATTTCAATTCAATCAAGAAAAAGCTTCCAATTCGCCGAAAAAATTAAAAAGGAAATCGGTTTATAAGCCCCGTAAAACGATGTATGGCACAAGGAGATTGATTTATTTTTTCGAGCAAATTGGAAGGTTTTTTTGGTTGGTTGACTGAAAGAGACGAGCTACCTACTAAGCTGCTCGTAAGTCATTAACATCAAAATTGGAGCATGTTGAGAATCGACGTCTGGACCAGCCTCCTTTTAGATTGTTAATGTTTTACATGTTCTTGTTGTTTTTGATGGATCATTGTTTTGTTGATTGTTAATGCTTTACTTGCGTATCCAAATATATTTCTGATTTGCTTTTATCATTCCTTTTTATTGGCATCATCACTAGCATAAAGACCAAGCCAAACCGAACATTTTACTTTTATATCTTCTATCTGATGACATCAACAGCTCTGAAACGATGAGCTGATGACCTTAACAGCTTTACCCGCGATTGCCCACAAATGGCATTGGATAGAGATCGATGGAAGGAATTGGGGGAGGCCTTAACTCAGCAGTGGGACAGTATAGATTAAATAAAAAAAATCTTTTTAGGAGACAACTTATATAGGCTCATATAACCACAAGGCTTATATTATGTAACTCGCAAAGAAGAAACACTTGCGCGATGTAATCCAAACCCAGCGCCATCTATCGGCAATGATAGCAAGATTAAGTCTAGAAATGATGTCCACTAGTTAATAAGTAAGTAATGTGAAGTGAAACATTACGCTGCGGTTTAGTTATGCTTCTGAGTACATCTTCGTGACATAAATTTACTGTTGACTTTACTTTAGCAAAACAACAAAACAATTAAGTATAACAACTGACTTACTTACTACGTCACTTCTGTAGACACAAACAACATAAAACTCGTTACATAGAAACCTGAAATGTAGTCAAAACACGCATTTCTTTGTTTCTTTTCACCTTTGCATTTTACTGATAGTAAAAAAGTTTTGGTGAAAGTAATATTTATTGTTCGGTGTTGACATTTTAGAGCTAAAACATTTACTTTCTAGTGAAAACGTTTTCCACATTTTGCAATGTAGCTGTGACATTCTGATACCTACCTGCCATGGAAAATCTTTAACAGTCAGACGACTAATAGATATATCACAAAACTAGTGGCCCGTCCTCACTTCCTTCGGGACCGTAATTCAGAAATTAACCAATAAAGGCGCGTGCCAATTACTGCGCAAGCGTTTCGTTGTTTTCGGTTTACCTATAAGCCTTGTCGTTGTCTATAGAAGTTATCTCTTTATAATAGTATAGAAGAAGATAAATAGGCACGTTTGTCATATTTTCTTGAAGAATCTTGGTTCAATACACAATCAAAGCATGATCTATTTATTAATTCTTATTTGGAATCTACTATGCCAAGGAGAAGGGCGTTGCTGTCTGCTACACAGGTTTTATAACTTCTTGCGGATAGCATCGTTAAATCTGTTTCTAAATTGTACAACTTTGTTTCAAATAAAAAAAATCTTTTTTTATGATTTTATGATGGGATGGGATTTTTTTATACATGGAATAAAAGTGTTTGGTGATCGGTTTGATTTACAAGCGTGTAAATCTCGTAAGTCTTGTATTAAGTATGTGTCTAAAGAAGATACTGACGTGTTATATAATTGTAAAGTCTCGGAATTGCATTTAAATATGAGGATACGAATATGGGCTTTAAATACTAATTCCTTTCGTTACGATGATCCTTTTGTTATTGAGCATCGAAATTGTTATAAATTTTTAGAAAAAGCATATAGCGATAGAGCTCCAAAGGTACATGTTGATTTGCTTAAAGTTTATTTGCATTCCATAATTGGACATGGACGTTTCAATGTGGTGGAATAATTTATAACTACAACTGGTCTAAAACGTAAGCAGTTGTATCTATATGGTCCAACTAATGTTGGAAACACCATTTATGAACATGTTATTGGTCGTCATTTAATGCCTCATGTATATTACCCAGGTGTCGGTAAATTTTTTATGCAAGAGTTTAAGCCTGATTATCACAAAATTATTTTATTGAAGAATTTTCTTATACATTTTGTGTTCCTTCTATGTTGAAACGTTTGTTGGAAGGTCGCCCATATTCGTATCCTGTGAAAGGTTCTAACTCGATGTTGATTAAGTTTAGTGGCCCAATAATATTTGTATCTAATGAATGTGATGAAAAAATGGATGAAGCCATTAAAGGAAGATTTTTTTTATTAGTGCCGATGAGGCGTACTGGACGTCGGTACGGGCGCCCGTACCGAAAGAAGAGGTATTGGATACGCCGCCCGATTCGCAGGAAACCTATGTATTATCGTCGTCGAGTGATTCGGAATAGAAGGCGTTTTGGTTACCCGAAGAAGATTTCGACTTTTTCTACTCCTAAAGTGTTAAAGTATGTTTCCACTGGTTGTTTGTTAAGGAATAATGTTTGGGTATTCGGTGATGAACACTATGATAACTTATTAAGAACATGAATTTGTTTTGTAGATGGTTTAGGTAATAAGAATTTTAATGCATATATTCATAATCAGTATGGTATTTTCAGCTAAGAAGCCCTGTCCTTCATCGCGTTTGAACTACGCA
>JABMDO010001644.1:0-12092 GCA_014851415.1 Cnaphalocrocis medinalis
AGCCCTGTCCTTCATCGCGTTTGAACTACGCATTTTATGTTTGACAATGAAAATATTTTTATTGTTTATCTTTCATTTAATTTCGGCATTATTCCAAAAAAATTCCAAAAAACATCTCAAAGTTATAAAACAAAACAGTATCATTTACTTTATTTAATGGAATAGAAAATAACAACATTTTTTAAAACAATCCTATGCACATCGTATTACTTGTAACGGAACGTGAAAAAACATGCGACATGTCATAATCGGCGGCCATGTTGCGATTACTCGATAATCGGATTAGTACGAGTGCATCAGCCTTGTACTACCCGTGCGGATAAACGCTGGGATTAGAAATGGCGGACCGACGAGTCGGTACCGTCAGCATACTAAGTTACGTAAAATTATAATTAAATATAAGTAAACTGAAAAATCGTGGAAAATATCGTTAGCATTGAAAATTTTTGTTATTTTATTAATTCAAATAATATATTAGTATGTTTTATAGGTTTTATTATTTTGTAAGTAGTATTTTTTCCTGTATTTATGTAAAAAATCTATGAAAATAATTCAGATTGCGATAAATTCTTTTTTCCTTAAAAGAAATTGTTTATAAACAAATTATAATTATCACATTTTAAACGAATTTGTTCCCACAAAAATATACATTTATTAGCGGTCCGCCCCGGCTTCGCCCGTGGTACATACATAGCCTATAGTACTTAATGAGGAATATCGTACCTTTCTAACAAAATATGAAAAGACTAACGAAAGGTTCAAAACCACGGAAAAACTAGCTCACAATTTTTATAAATCGCAGCTTTGTTTTTTTTGTCAGTCTGTACCCACGTGTGCGAGTATAGACGCAAATAGTGTGCGAGCGAGAGGTGAATAGTTGCGCCGCCATTTCTAATCCCAGCGTTTATCCGCACGGGTAGTATGCGAGTTATGTTTTCGTTGTATTTGCGTGGTGTTCGGTTATTATTACTTTTTGTTGTGTTTGTTATTGTTGACTTTTATTGCTGTTGTTTGTTACGTTTTTTGTTGCTGTTTTTGTTATTTTTGGCAAATGTGTGTTGCTGTTAGTATAAAAAAATCGATTCCATTTCCCTAGGAAGTATTATCGATTACCAGAAACAATCGCAATCATTTCATTATAGACATCTCTAAAAGTGTCAAAAATCGAAGTGTCACAGGGCTCTTCTTAGCTGAAATGGACTATAGATACCTACCCTACATTAGGATACATTGTAAATTAAGAGTAAAAAGTGTAGATTGATGTATTATCTCTTCCAGTCATCGATTTTCTCTTCCAAAAAGTTTAGGAAACAAAAATGAAATAAACTGAATAACTAAGACTTCTAACCATGATTAAATAACAATGACATCTTATCAAAATTTAATGAATAGAAGGTCCATATGGAAGCTTACTTCGTTAAAGTAATTCGAAACAGTCATAGGTATTTTACAAGTCGTGAGTGGGTATAGAAAAAGTAAAGGGGTATCATATTCCCAATGTCTTTGTCAAGTAGATCTTTAAACTGAAGTTATCGAAAAAAAAACCATCAGGTAATGATTAACTGAGTAAAAGGACCTACAACGTCTTAACGTAGGGATCTAACGATTAACGAGTCTGATATTTACAATCACCAATCTAACTTGAACGGCCTGAAGTGACATTTGCCACTATTTAGTCGGTAAAACACAAATGCGCAGTGACTTGTGCTAAGTTCAAGCCGGTCAACTTATAAATATTGCTCGTATATTGGTACAGTAGGTACAGTGGCCAGCACATCAAGTTACTATAATCTGTCAAATTTCCTCAGTTGATATTGAACCAAACATGTTTGACATAAAAGTGAGGTTCGATTGAAGAAATTTGACAGATTGTAGTAACTTGATGTGCTGGCCACCGTACAATATAGTTTCAAAATTTTTGGTCGCTATAAAGTGAGCAATACAACTCATCTTCCTCTTAATTTAGGACACTGGTCAAACCTATGGACCATTTTTTTCCTAATTCAACTGTTTGACAGAGTCAACATGTTTGAGCAGTTCTTAAAGTTAAGAAATGTTTGAGTATTCGGGCGAGTCGTGACATTTTCCCCCTCGCACCACATCTACGTCCCTCAACCGCTGAGATTGTAGGTATATGGATGCGCTATATTATGCTAAAATCATAACGACCAAAAAGTTGTGATGAGCTATATTTACCGATTGGTATAGCTAATAAACATACTATACTCTATGGCTAAGAACTCATGGAGCGGTTCATACCTGCCCCCGCAGCGGATGCAAGAACATTATTTGTTCCTAAACCCACGAGACCACAGAGAAGACTTCTGCGTGTGAAAAATCCGCTAGATGGCGTAATATTAAAACTGAAGTCCATCTACAAAGTGATTAATTATTCTGAACGTGATGTGTTAAAATGTTAATTCGACAATCGAAACCAACAATGGTTAATTCGGACCTAAGTGTGAAACAGTACGCCATGAGCACTCCGACCCCATACAGCGTCCAATGAAATGCCTATTTCTCTTTATGTTAGCGTCGGCGCGTGGCACCCCTATTGCCTTAGCGCTTGTGTGTACCGCACACAGGAACGTCGCAAGAAATGCGATTTTGACGCCATCTACCGGATTTTTCATACGCGATATCCTCCATTCTTTGCGGTTATCTTACCGGAGGAAGTGTTATCGCGGCCCGCACGATTGCACATGATACCGCCGGTGTAGTAGAAAATCGCTTCGTGAAATCATCTAAGTATAGGTACCTATTCTCATAGGTACTATCCGTCCGTGGATCAGAAATGGCGGCGAATATAGATTGTGAGAAGTGAATAGTCACTTCTCGCTCGCACACTATTTGCAGTATAGACGGAAATAGTGTGCGAGGAAAAGTGAATAGATTCGCCGCCATTTCTGATCCGCACGGATAGTACTATGTGGTCCTACATTCCCTGCGGGCGCTGGTAAACTCACCGTGAGTTATCCTAACTCCTTCAATCTATAATGGACATTCAGCTGCAGTTCTTGTACCTGTATTGCGGACACTTGATCGTTATGTCGACGGAGCGTTCTGGTGGAACCCCGGCGCGATGTCGAGCGACTGGCCGGAGGCTATCGAGTCTGGGCTCTGGAGCGAGGCGCTGTACACAGGGTTCATGGGCGTGGTCCCCCCCGCCTCGAACAGCGTGCTGTCGTATACGCTGTTGCTCTGCTGGAACGATCAAATGCGCTGTAGATGCAGTCTATTAACCTAATATAGTGCAAAGGCGGTTCTGGCCAATAATTCACGTTGATAGGTCGTTTTATGTACAGCCACAGATCAAAGTAAACAAAATTGTCAAACTTCTTGAATCAATTTTCACTATTATACATATTAATTGAGAAAATTTGACAAGTTGTGGTAACCTGATGTGTGCCTGACTGTACTACAACAAACAACTAGTATTATTTTGGAAACAAGACTAAACAAACAAAATATTGGCCCCTACTTCTTAGGAAAGCAAATGTTATATGATAATGAACTCACGTGTTGACAACTTATGTGAATCTCATACATACTTATTTTAAGATTTCTACTGCGCTTGATTCGATATCGACTAGAAATCGATCTCGTCTAGGTCAAGTTATAAATAGACTGGATGTTATCGCGGTATACCTGTCTATGACTGATGTTGGCGACGAGGGATGTATCATGCTTTAAAGATGTGTCTTTGCAAAAATGCTACTTAGGTAAAGTATTTGGTAAAAATTTAAAAAATAAACTAATACGCGAGACATGCTGGTTTTCAAGTGATATCTTGAATAAAAAAAATGTGATCAAACGCTCTCAATTCATGACCACGATTTCTCCTTTTTCATGTGGTAGGTAACAGACGAGCAGGCGGATCACCTGATGGTAAGCGATTGCCGCCGCCCATAGACACCTGCAACACCAGTACTACCCGTGCGGATAAACGCTGGGATTAGAAATGGCGGCGCAACTATTCACCTCTCGCTCGCACACTATTTGCGTCTATACTCGCACACGTGGGTACAGACTGACAAAAAAAAAGCTGCGTTTTAATAAAAAAATTGTGAGCTAGTTTTTCCGTGGTTTTGAACCTTTCGTTAGTCTTGTCATAATTTGTTAGAAAGGTACGTTATTCCTCATTACTATAGGCTATGTATGTACCACGGGCGAAGCCGGGGCGGACCGCTAATAAATGTATATTTTTGTGAGACAAATTCGTTTATAAATGCGATAATTATAATTATTATTTGTTTTATAAACAATTTCTTTTTAGAAAAAAGAATTTATCGCAATCTGAATTATTTTCATAGATTTTTTACATAAATACAGTAAAAAATACTACTTACAAAATAATAAAACCTATAAAACATACTTATATATTATTTGAATTAATAAAATAACAAAACATTTTCAATGCTAACGATATTTCTACGATTTTTCAGTTTACTTATATTTAATTATCATTTTACGTACTTAGTATGCTGACGGTACCGACTCGTTGGTCCGCCATTTCTAATCCCAGCGTTTATCCGCACGGGTAGTAGTCACAAATGCGCTGCTAACCTTTAACCCCTTTCCCCCCAACTGGGCCTCCAGTACTTAATCACTCGACGAAACACAGCGCAGGCCCTGCTTCACGCCGGTCTTCTGTGAGGACATGGTATCACGCCAGTTGAGCCGGCCAATTCATGTCGAAGCCTGGTACAACTCCATCGGTCCTCTCTCTAGGCCAACATCATCAACAGCCTGTAGTAGTCCATTGCTGGAGAAGACCTCTCCTAAAGAAGGAAGTTCTATGTTCTTCCCATAATCTCCATTAGCTACGCCTTCAGTGATGATACAAAACAACTACCTGATAAATATAGTCAGAATCGGTCTTACACAAGAGCGAATGCTCTGCTGGGTGAGCGCAGCGACATCCTGGTCGGTCGTCCATGGGCTCGTCCATCTCGAGGCCTTGTACGAGAACCATGATGCTTTGGCTGCGATACACTGGGAAGTGAAAGGAAACACATCAAATAGAATAGTTGTACGAGTACATCATTGTGGACGAGCAACCGTGGTCTACTAGGTCTGCTTCGCTCAGGGTAAGGACTTGTGAAGGATTGACCCAATGGTGTATTATTTTAGGTGAGTCTTCAAAAGTCAGAAGACATCTATATCTTCCTATCTGCAGTGGAGTCAAAAGTGCGCCCCATTGTGTCTCTGGTACCCCCACTCAATCGGCGAAACACAGAGCAGACGCTGCTTCACGCCAGTCTTCTGTGAAGCCGTGGAATCACTCTGATCAAAGCGGCTCATTCATGCCGCAGGCTCTGCTACGTTCAAAAGCGCCTCAATTTTTTGGTAGCGACCTACTCGTATAATACATATTCCGATTGGTACGGAACTGTTTCGTTGTAGGCCATCAGTGGCATCATCATCAGCCTGTTGCAGTCCACTGCTGGACATAGGCCTCTCCAAATGCTCGCCACTTTGATCGATCTTCGGCTACTCGCATCCAGCTCCAGCCAGCCCTCTTGCGCAGATCGTCACTCCACCTGGCATGAGGTCGTCCTACACTACAGTGGCATCAGTACAACCAAAAATCAAAGCTACAGATGTGACTGCTGATCGGTCGATACACCCTATTGTATGTCACGATGGCGGGTACGTAATAATGAGATCCATATTCCCATAAACTTTATTATATTTCCGGACATCAACTACGCCAAACGATGTCCCCTATCCCCCTTACTCATCGAATTGAGAGGGCGATGGAAATGGCTACACAGTTCTGTTGATTCTGTGATGTTTGGAAATGATTCTTTACATATTAGAATGAATCCATTCATATAGTTTTTTCATAAATAAGAGACATTTATTTTTCATTGAGATCTCTGGGGCAATGAACATATTTACGAAAACTCTAGTATTACGATAAACTTAGAATATAGTTTGTTCATACCTTAGTTCAGGCACAATGTCAAATATAGGTACTAATGTAAGACTATTGATCATAAGTTTGTGCTAGATATAAGTTATTTTTGCAATTTATTTTTAATATCGATGTTATGGAAGTCACTACATTTTATTTACGAAACCGAATTCGTTCATTCGTGGGCGGCGACACTTTTAGAGCATTTGCGTAGAGTTTATATGATGAGGTACATACTCGTATAGCGATTGCAAATGACATACGGCAATCGCTTAATGTAATTACCACACTTGCCAAATCCAAGATGGTATAAGCGTCGGCGTATGGAAACAGGATTAAGCAATACTTTTCTGACTAAACAAACTGCGCGATACCTACTAATTAATGACGCATGGGACAGTATATATTCTATACAGTGTATCTAAACATTTCTTCATCATCATTTCAGCCAATAGACGTCCACTGCTGAACATAGGCCTCCCCCAGTGTTCTCCACACAGATCGGTCCTGTGCAACCCGCATCCATGGAACTCCCGCAACTTTCACTAGATTGTTGGTCCACCCTTTTGGCTGCCGGCCAAGACTGCGACTTAATGTACGCATAAGATCTGTTTAACATTTACATCCCTTTAAACACGTCTTCTACCAGTCATTCTGAACATCATTTGTTGTAAGACTTCATTTGAAAAGAAAAACGCGTCGAAATGTTTTTTACATAACGACCCAGTCACGTGGCCGACTTTGTATGAAGAGTTGAAATTTTTAGGCTGCTTAATTTCCAAATGTCATAAAACTTACGTTGTTCAGAATGATTGGTAGAAGACAAGGTTGAATAGATACGTTCAAAGATACACTCTGTATACGTGCATTTATACATTGTATATCAGTTGTCAGACACAAGTAGGTATTCGCGGAACTATAGAGTAAACACAATTTTTGTTTACAACGGAAGTGAAAGCTAATCGACACTTCGCCGCCATTTGGTCGTGACGAGCTGTAGGTATCTAGGCATAGCATTCTTATTGTCCTCGCCTCGAAAATGTGCAACACTTTAGACGTTGTTTCCTTGAACTTAGAAAAACGTTTGGCAGTTTTTTGCCCTTCACAAAATGTAGGTATCCTACGGCGAGTATTAAAGTGGGGTATAGGTTGATTTGATCTCTTCAAACGTAAACTGAATCGCAACTGTAGCGCTACCATGAGTTGACATCGAAAACTGACATAACGTAAACTATTGCTCTGTCTCTTTCAAATGCATCACAATGAAAGAGACAAAGCGATAGTTTTCGATAGCGAGGATAGTATTTCAAACTCATGGTAGTGCTAAGAGAAGTCTCTGAAGTAGACAAATACGCAATTAAGTTTAAATACTCGTGTAAAATGCGTTATTATAATAATCTAAGAGTTTTCGGGCGCTATTAGTTTTTTTTTTTTTTATACTAGAGGCGGCTACCGAGCAAGCGGGTATCCAGTTGGTAAGCAATCACCTCCGCCCATGAACATCTGCGAGGGCAGATAAGTCGCAGATGCGTTGCCGTACTTTTAAGAAGAAGTACGCGTAGTACGCTCTTTTCTTGAAGATTCCTATGCCATGATTGACAGTGGAATAACCACGCGTCGGCATGAATGGGCCAGCTTGACTGGAGTGATACAAAGGCCTCACAGAAAACAGGCGAATAGTAGCGCCTAAGCTGTTTTTTGCAGAATCAGTGAGGATACACCGGAGGCCTTATCTGAGGGGAAGGGGATTTTAAAGGTTGATTGCGTACTTGTGACCCAACTGGTGTTACGGGTATCCATGATACTATCAGGTGATCTATCTGTTCGTCTCCCATTTATTACATAAAAATATAATGGTTTCCTTATTACAAAACGGAGACTTTCGCCATAATCTATACTATTTATAAAGTGATAACAACCACACATGTTATGTAACCAGAAAATCGAAACGCTTGCGCGATGTAATCAATACCCACTGCCATCTATTGGCAAAAATTGGAACTAATAGCAAATCTTAGTCCCGAAACGTAGTGGGGGCGGGCCACTGGTATTTAATACAAACGTCAATGACACAATAACAAACGCGAGACCGCTGTATGACCGATATTATGTTCTGTTATCTTTATCATATGTGCTATTACAATAACAAATAATATTTGGCACTCACTGCCGAATAAATGTATCGAAAAGTTCTCACGAAGTAAGCAAGTAAGACGAGCAGACGCATCACCTGATGGTAATAGATTGCTGCCGCCCATAGACATTCGCAACACCAGTGGAGTCACAAGTGCGCTGCCACCATTTTATCTCTCTTTTCACCCTGATTGGTCTTCCAATACCCTCACTCACTTGGCGAAACACAGCACAACGAAGATCGTCGCTGCTTCACGCTGATCTTCTGTGAGGCTGTCGTATAATTTCAGTCGAGCCGGCCCATTCATACCAAAGCGTGGCTCTCCCACATTATTATTCGATAAGAAGCACTCAGGGGAGGCAAGTTATTATTCCATTGTTACACGACTACGTGATTTAATAGAATAATTGCACTTTATCGTTTCGCTACGCTACATTGACCAATTTAAGGTCAGCAACAAAAGTAAATGCAACTATTAACTCTTATATCTTCAGCTATAAGGTTCAAGAACGGCCGAAAAAATTCGTTCCCTTTATATGGCCTGTACTATCAGCAAAAACCTTTATAAACTAAGTAAGATCGTGAAATTGGATAAACCTACACAGAAATGGGAACAAAGAAGACGTTAATAAATAAATACACATCTCATACTCTTACTTCGACTTGAGCGCGGTCTAATAAATTGTAGCAATTGTATTACGGATATCAGACAACAGTGGAAACACAAAAATACCTATATTATTATAGCACATCATTATGTACTTACCGCTCAGTCCGCTTGTGACCACGGGTGCTTCAACGCAGCCGAAACGTCAAGCAGTAACTATAATTCGGTGCTTAAAAACTAATGTCGCGTTAATTTCCCGTGTATCCGTCAAAAGTTACAAATGGGAGACGAACAGACAGATCACCTGACAGCCTGATATCCTCAATCCCGCAAAATTACAAGAGTCACAAGTACCTACTTACCCTGTCAACCTTTAAACCCCCCTTCCCTCGGATTGGGCCCATGAGTGACAGCTTAGGCGCTACAATTAGCCGTCTTTCTGTGAGGCCTTTGTACCTATCACTCCAGTCGAGCTGGCCCATTTATGCTGACGCGTGGTTATTCCACGGTCAAACATATGGCTTAGGGACCTTAGGGGCTAGGGACCTAGGCTTAGGGGAAAAGAGCGTACTTCTTAGAGGGCCAGCAACATATCAGCGACTTCTCTACCCTCGCAGATGTTCATGGGCGACCCGCTTGCTTGTTTGCCGCCCGAAGTATATAAAAATAAAACAAACTAATAGCGCCCGAAAACTCTTATCTATTTATCATAACGCATTTTACACGAGTAATTAAACGTAATTGCGTATTTGTCTATTTTTAACGTAATTAGAGCGAGAAGCGATTAGGTACGATCAATAGACAAATCAGTTACACTTAGGAAAATGAAGCATAAGAACTTTCTAGATTATGGTAGAAATTTTGATATTTTTAATCTTTGGTAATTTTCCAACTGTGAAAAATTAATTCACCTACATAATCAAGCAGCAAAACTTGTTTCAGAACATATTTTTGTTGAAATATGTCGATATCTTTACTTAACAATGGCAAAATTAACATTGAATGAGATGATGAGAAACAAATTCATCATCAGCCTGTCTCAGTCCACTGCTGGACATAGGCCTCCCCCAATGTTCGCCATTTCACCCTGTCTTCGGCTAGACGCATCCACTCTATACCAACAGCCTTTCGCAGATCGTCACTCCATCTAGCCGGAGGCCGTCCTACACTACGCCTTCCGAGTCGCAAACAAATTACATCTATTCTATTCTATCTGTTTCTTCCTAGTCGTAACTTCTACATACAACTATAGAAGTTATATCTTAACTAATAGTTTAGATATACAACCTGTAAGGGAAGGGGTATAACATACCGAAAACTGTAAATAGGGCTTGCCTTGGGAGGCTTTGGAAAAATAGTAAAAAAAATTAATCTGCTACCGTTTCCGAGTAATTAGGCACTGAAGTTTTAACGCAAAAATAGTCGTTGACAACCCTAAAAACAGCTGATTTCATTCGTAAATCAATTTGAGGTCAATCACCTAGGTACCAGGCGTTAGAAATTGCAGTGTACAGAAGGAACAAAATCTCTCATTTAATGCCTAAAATCAAAGCAAGCGAGAGAGTCATGAATTAAAGAAAAAAATTCTTCGAAATGTACTGACCAAATGTGTTCATTTTGTAAAATGTTTTATCACACATTCACAATTACAAAATTGTTGTTAAAACAATCTAAAATGTTTAGAATGCTGACTGTTTGCTGCTGCTGAGAAAGGCAGTTTCTTTTAAGTAGTAGGTAGGTATGGGTTTGGAATTAAAAAGCCCGCCATCAACTCGCGCCCAAAGCAGGAGTAGTTGCTTCGAAACGCCCGGCGCGGCGCCCACAGCGCTTGCACCGCTCGACTCGTGTAACTAAGTACTACTTAATTGCGCGGGCTCTTTGACCATTCTGTTTTTTTGATCTGTAGTTTTACCCATACTACACACACACACACAAACAAAGAACAGTTGTAAATAAGTCCCGCCTTTTACTAGTACCAGGCGTTAGAAATTGCAGTGTACAGAAGGAACAAAATCTCTCATTTAATGCCTAAAATCAAAGCAAGCGAGAGAGTCATGAATTAAAGAAAAAAATTCTTCGAAATGTACTGACCAAATGTGTTCATTTTGTAAAATGTTTTATCACACATTCATCATCATCATCATCATCATTTCAGCCAATAGACGTCCACTGCTGGACATAGGCCTCCCCCAAAGTTCTCCACACAGATCGGTCCTGTGCCACCCGCATCCAATGGACTCCCGCGACCTTACCAGATCGTCGGTCCCACCTGGTGGGAGGCCTGCCACGACTGCGGCCTCCTGCGCGTGGCCTCCACTCAAGGACCTTTCCACCCCAACGGCCGTCTGTTCTCCTCGCAATGTGCCCTGCCCATTGCCACTTCAGCCACGCAATTCTTTGGACTATGTCCGTGACCTTTAGATCTCCTGCGGATCTCATCATTTCTGACACGATCACGCAAGGAGATTCCGAGCATAGCCCTCTCCCATTGCCCTCTGAGTGACTTTGAGCCTTCTTAAGCGGGCCCATTGTAAGCGGCCACGTTTCAGTTCCGTATGTCCATCACTGGCAATACACACGCATTAAAGACTTTCGTCTTCAGACACTGTGGTAGATGAGCCGAAAAATATGCTGCGTAGCTTCCCGAACGCTGCCCAGCCGAGTTGGATTCGCCGGTCCGACCCTCTTTCTTGGAAGTTGGACTTACCAAGTTGCACTTTTGTCCGAGGTAAATATATTCGTCTACAACTTCCAGTGTAGAGCTTCCAACTTTTACAGGAGTGGGTACGACATGAGAGTCAACATGAGTTTCCGTCTTGTTCATGTTCATTTTGAGACCCACTTTGTTGAGAGACTCTACTGAGGTCGTCAAGCATTCTGCTTAGGTCTTCCAAGGTCTCAGCCATGACTACGATATCACGGCAAATCGAAGGTGCGTCATGTACTCGCCATTTATATTGATGCAAAGTCCATCCCATTCCAGAAGCTTAAAACGTCCTCCAACAAAGTTGTGAACAGTTTCCGGCGATATGACGTCACCCCTGTCTCACACCTCGCTGGAGTGGTATAGGCTTAGACTTCTGGTCCTGAAGACGGAACTGACATGGAGGCGTTTGCGTACAGGACTGCAACACTTGTATGTACCGGTAGTCAATTCGGCACCTTTGGAGAGACTGTAGCACGGCCCAAAATCTCGCCAGAATCAAAAGCTTTCTCATAGTCCACAAACGCTAAGCATAATGGCGATTGTACTCCTCGGTCTTCTGTACAACCTGCCGCAGCGTATGAATGTGGTCTATGGATCTCTTGTGTGATTTTTATATTTGCTCTTATGAATCGTATTTTTAGGGTTCCGTAACCAAATAACGAAAACCGAAACCCTTGCAGATTCGTCAAGTCTGTCTGTTCGTCCGTATGTTATAGCCATTTTT
>JABMDO010001645.1:0-12088 GCA_014851415.1 Cnaphalocrocis medinalis
AAACATTTTTTAAAGTATATGGGACATATCTGATATGACCGTATTTACGTCGGGTTTTTTACTTAAAAATAAATAACTTACACAGAATAAACAGTTTTTAGTATCAACTAAGTATTTGCAGTCATGTCTTACATGGCTGTTTGTACGTGTAAGTAATCAATATATTTACGGTTATGTTTTTCATTACGGTTTAGTTTTTCAGTATGGTAAACATGCTTCAATCTCAGACACAAGTTTGTTTCGGTTCTGGAGGACGTTTTCCCGAGAAATGTTGGCGCGGCCGGTGTAAAACGCATCGCCCGTACTGTCATCCGCATAGCAATGAATATCGCGTAAACGCAGCATATCATTGATATGAAGAAGGAACAGCGGTGGGCGATATCACACAGCCTTGCGGGGACTCCGGCATTTATGGACATAGTGTCGGAGCATTCACCGTCAACTAAGACCTTGATGCTTCTATGTTCCAAAAAGCTAGAGCTACCCATTAACATAATTTCTCTTGAAGCCCATAGGAAGGAAGCTTCGCGAGAAGCGCCTTGGGCCAGACCCGATCAAAGGCCTTCGCAATGTCCAGCAGACTAGACCGCCAATGCCTCTCCCTTACTCTCAATCGCCTGTGCCCAACGGTGAGTCAGGAAAGTCAGCAAATCACCAGCTGACCGACCCTGGCGGAAGCCGTACTGTCGGTCGCTAAGCAACTCTTGACCCTCGAGATACCGAAGAGCTGGCTGTTAATTACGGATTCCATAACTTTTGAGAAAGGAGGTTATGGCTATCGGTCTGTAATTGGCGGATCTGAGCGGTTCGCCTTTCTTGGGGATCGGATGCACTAAGGCCGTCTTCCAGGACGGCCGGGACTACGCCAGAAGAGTAGGAGAGCCGAAAGAGTCGCGTGAGTACCGGTGCCAACTCCGGAGCGCACATCTTTAGCACAATGGGTGTGATTCTATCGGGCCCACTCGACTTGTGAACATCTAGAGACAGATGGCTGAACGCACCGAGCGTGGTGGAAACGGATGTCGGGCATATACCCTCCGCACTGCGGTATGCTCGATGGTACCTGGCCCCAATCATCTAAAGTCAAGTTGGACGCAAAGAGTTTGCCCAGAAAGTCGGCTTTCTCTTTGCGCCATGGGCCCAACGAATCTTTTCCCGTGCGCAAAGGAGGAAAAAGACGGTTTGCAGAATTACCTTCGATTGCTTTGGTGAGAAGGCCAGAACGCACGTGTTCCCGAAGAAAGACGTTCAAGTCTCTCGCCAATTCTACCGATGTGCAACCGACTTCGCTCTTGCAATGTCTCTTTTGAAGGACCTGGAAGCGAAGTTGTACTTCTTTTTGAGCGCGCTGGTATTTTTCATCCCCCCGTCGCCACCGCATCAGCCCAGGCTTGGTAAGCTTCCCCGCTTCTTACAAGAAGCTTTTTCTGGAAGATGAACCAAACCAGGGCCGAAATCTGCCACCGATAGGAACCACAGACGACGGCATGAAAAGTTCCATTCCCTGCAGCACCACATCGGTAAACAGAGTCAGCAACGACGCTGGGATCATCCGGCAAGAAGCACACCTGCCTCCAAGGGTAGGATGCAAAAAAAGACCGCATTCCATCCCAATCTGCTGACCTATAGTGCCATACACGGCGCCCGCGTGCTTTCCGCGGTCGAGCCAAGTCTGTGAGTGGCACTATACTACGGACAAGGCAATGGTCCGAGGAGCCCAGTGGAGCAACAACGGATACGTTGTAGCCGTCCGAGTGAGAGGTCAACAGAAGGTCCAACAGTGAAGGAGCATGGCCTTCCACATCTGGAATTCGTGTGGGCGTGGTAACCATTTGTGTCAGTCCGTTTGCAAGAGCGAAAGTCGTGAACAGATCGACCTGCGTAATCAGTTTTACTGGACATGAGCCATTCGGCTGTGGTGGGCATTAAAATCGCCAAGGAGGATGATTTCCGCAGAGGGGATCTGCTGCTGCACAATGTCCGAAGCCATCTGGATGCGCTCAAAGAGTCGGTCAGTTTCGGTGTCACTGCTATGGGACCTGTAAAGGCACGCATAAACGCGAGGGTGGTCGTCGCTGTCTACACGGAGCCATAAGATTAGATAGGTCCCGACCTTCAGATTGCTTGAGGCGACGAGAGCTGATATCGTCTCTGACGGTACACACACACTCCAGCCCTAGGTAAAAAGGATGTTCTAATCCATACCCAGGGTACCCAAATAAAAAGAGTATAATATTTAAGTTGATATTATTCAGCTAATAAAGCTAAGTAAATTAAGATAATTAAGCTACAGTGGTGATTTTGACTGTGATTCTAATGGTAAATTAGTTCCTATTTCAGAAAAAATTAAAAAAATACATAAATATTGTTAAGAAGATAACTTATGTAATATATCATTTGATTAAAACTTGTTTTATTCATATACCCAATATTATAACAAAATCTTGGTTTTATTAAAGGACATGTCTTTTTATACTATGCAGTAAGTAGGCCTACGCTTATTTAGTTTGTACCACGTATAAAAAGACATGTTACTATTAATGCATTCTGATCTTAACATATAACTGTAAATAGATTTTCACGGATTGCTTTGAAAATTAAGTCATAATTACACATTTACGTAAAAAAAAATTTTTAATTCGTATTGAAAACCGCCATTTGTTATTCCCGCTGTATAAACAGGCATCTTAGATTTGTCCGACTTGACTTTTTTTTAATGACAGCGTAGAAACAGTTAACTCGTAGTTTTATTGGGAAATTGTGGTAAAAATACATATGTTTCAATACTGCTAAAAGCGTTCTAATGCTAATAAAATATTAGTGAAAAGATATATTAATAATTTTGATTACATTTTTTTCAGAGCAAAATGAACCTTAATTCCGTTCTCCTGTAAACCTACGTTTTTGACATGTCCGTTTATACGTAGGGACCGTCGAAATGTTAGCTTGCAAGATTTGAATTTGTTTGACATATTTAATGATTTTACGATCTTTCTTTAAGGGAACGAATACAAAAATAATAATTTCCGGACACGTAAAAAAGGAAGATCGGAGTTTCTCAGACAAATGACAGGCTTCAGAGATCTAAGGAAACCATCAGTAGAACACACCGGCCCTGGGAAAGGGCACCAATTATGAGCAAACCGGGAATTCTTCGAAGCGGTTAGAGTCAGCAAATACCTAATTATAACCGGGATTTTAATCCAGGAAACTATGCTTAGAGCTTATTAATGTGCCTTATTTTATTCAGACGATATTTGCTAGGCTCTTCGCGTTGCATTAAACCAATAATATATATTTATTTTTTAAAGGTACCTACTATTTATAAAGAGGTAAATTCTATAGACAACGACAAAAGCTTATACTGAGGAGACTGAGAAAATAAAACAATTGATGATGTATTCAACGCCCAGCGCCATCTATCGCCACATTTTAAAACTAATTTCCCCAAACAAAAAGAGGGCGAGCTAGTACACAACTTCGTTTCCTAAATTGGCCCGACCCGATTTCAAATCTTCTTTTATACTATTTATAAAGAGATAACTTCTATAGACAACAACAAGGCTCATACGTAAACCGATAACACGAAACGCTTGCGCGATGTTATTTAGCACAGCGCCGTCTATTTATTCATTTTTGAATTACGGTCCCGGAGCGAAGTGAGGGCGGGCCACTAGTAATAATATAATAAGGCTTTTATTGAAATAACAGTTATATACATCCTACACAACAATCGGCGTTAGTTAAACAATTGTGCATAAGTGCTGTATAGCATTGAGTCCGCCAATTGTTTTTTGTGCAATAAGAATAAATTTTAAACCTTTCAGAAATTATGCCCGATTTATTTGAAAATCTTATTCAAACGAATCATTAGATAATTTCCCAGCCTCAGATCTTCTCTGCCAAAGGACAAGGGTCAAAGATCTAAGGAAGGTCTTCGGTGCACAACGGAACTCGGGAAGGACACCAATTATAAGGAAATGGGGTCGTTCCTCTGAGGCGGTTAGTGGCATTCGGTACGTTAGGCCTAGTGATTCCCGGAGAAAAAAATATTTCGGGGATTTTAAATTTCGGCATGCTAAGAATTTTAAATACACTAATGGCCCGCCCTCACTTCGTCTCGGGAGAATAGTTTCAATCTGAGCCAACAGATGGCGCTGGGGATCGATTACATCGCGCTAGTGTTTCGTTTTTCCAGTTTACGTAATATGAGCCCTGTAACTGTATGGTGAACCCAGCTTCTAGCCTGAGGTGCAATTACACCGTAACTTTTGCCAAATGTCTTGATTTGTGACTCCATTGGTGTTGCGGGTGTCTATGGTCGGCGGCAATCGCTTACCATCAAGTGTTAATATGGCTTTATCTTAGATTCCCTGTACTTACGTTAATTTTTATTCTTGCTTTGGAAAATTTCGAACTTTTAGAGCCTACTCTTACTTTCTGAAATATTATTTTTTTATGAATTCGTAATTTACTAACGAACATGCGAATATTATTCTAGCATAAAGTAAATATTTTATGACAGCATGGCAATAAATTCTTCAAAGAAAAATTTATGACTACGCATCATTCGAAATTACGATTCTCCCTAAAAAGAAGCAGGAAATACGGTAGGCGGGTCCTCTCAATTAAGCTAGCAAACAGGAAAAACAACTAAATGAATTACTCATTTTATTTTGTTTGTCAAACGAGAAAAACTTTTCAGAATTCCGAGGAAGCTAAAACCAGTGCTAAAACAAACTACGCGATTGGCGTTTGGCTGCCAGGACATTTTTCGCAGAGAATGAAAAGAAATAAATTGGGCAGTGACTTTATCTGTACCTAAACTCGATCATAATATGAACAGTCATGTGCACTAATAAATAAACAGCTTCATTCAAATATGAGCCTTACAGTCCTATCATAAGAGTCGACGCATTTACCATTAGCGTTGCAGTTATACATTAGCGTCTCATACGCGCGATTTTCTAATAGATTTTTCTGTTAATCGACAGTCAGCTTTTGACACTGTATGTGATCATTAAAGATCGAAATTTCGGCTTGTACCTACCTAATCTAAAAAAAAACATTTAAGTAATATTATAAACCTTATGCTATCAATCATTCGGAAAACCATTTGCTTACATTTATTGCATCATCGTGGCGGCACGCCTTCACTCTATTCCAGGACATTTTAGTTCCAATCTGTGCCAATAGTTGGCGCTTGGAGTCGATTATATCTTGTTTTTTTTGTCGATTGTTACTGAGTATTGCGCAATAATTTGAGTAACGTACTGACATAATATACAAACGTATACGCGTCCGCGTACGCGGCCTAACAAAAACTCTTCGTCGTTTTTCTTCCAAACGTTTATCCGTTTCCTATCAAAATTGCAGAGTCGCTTTGTTAGTCCTTGAGTAAGGGACCGGTGTTATTGCACCGGGCCTTGGGACAACAATCCTGGGAATTATTATAGCTGTACGTGGCTCGACTGGGAAGGTGGGTGGGTCATGTTAAGGCAGAGCAGACCTAACTAGAGGCTAATTTGGTTTGGTTTCATGTCTGAGTAGAAAAGAAAATGCCTTAAATTCATAGTATTTTTAAAAAAACGTGCGTTTATTGCTTCCCAGAATGATATAACAAGAAGGTAGATACATGCATTCATCACAATTAATCAAATGAAACGTCGGCGCTTATGGACAAAATACGAACTCTTTTAAAACTTTTAATTACAATCTCTTAGTTTTACGGTCTTAAGTAACATTAATAGTGGTAGCGCAATAATGCATGTATTTTGTGCAGAGTGATTGCTAAGTTTCTAAGTTTGTGTATATGTATTGATAATAAAATTTCATTAAATTTAAGATAGGCCTTTTCCCTAAAGTATGGCTATACCGGCTCCAGAAAAAAATAAGAATACTTATATCTCATCATAATAATAATAATTTATTAAACAGAATTACTAAATAAATACAACGTTAATTTTCGTTGTAGCATTTTCAAATTTGATTTGATTTAGAAGATATTAGTACCTATATTTAATGCTTCTAGTGGGCTTAGCTTGACGTCTGCCCCTTAATAAGCTCTCCTGAGCCGTAAGCATTTTGAGCCGTAAGCGCTCACCCTTTTACATTTTCAAGGTAACAGGAACAGTCATAGAAAACCCGCTAAACAAAAAACAAAACAACTATTTCAAGTTGTTTTGTTTTTTGTTTGGCGGGAAATTTAGAGCTTCAAAGAGAAACATGCCCGTGACATACTGACACAGCAGACTAGCTGCAGGAGACTCTACGCTGATACGTTCTGTGAAAATGGTTAGCTACTTGGGAAACAATAGGTGACTTCTCTACCACTGCCTGGTCCTGGCATGCAAATCAAAAATATACATGTCGGAGCGGCCGGCTCAGGGACGACATCAGAGGGGTTTTCCATTATTTCGACTATAGTATACGACTGGCACTTTGTAGGCGTTGGGTAAAACGTCCGAGTTACTTTTAAAACTACTTAGTTATAATAGTTCAATCTTATCCACTTGGTTCAATACAAAATGTTCTAGACACAACTAAAACTAAATCGAATTAAACTATTTTTAGAACGGATAACGAGTCCGCGGGTCGCGCTGTGTCAATACTCAGCTCAGCAAGAGGACTGGCTCCCAACCTCTTAATACCATAGCACAACTTAATGTAAACATAAAAACAATGGGACTCTTGATAGCCGACCCGCGGCCACATTCGGCAACGCACCATAGGGTGACGTCACCTCCGTTCCCAGGATCGACAAAGCTACACCTTTGTTAATAAACGTAACATAAACAAACTCTCCCGAGAATCAGAGTAATCACTGTGGGCTATCGTTTAGTGGCGCTCTATTATTTGCGCGCCGACACGGCGATCCTGACTCTCACACGTCCTCGTGTGCATAGGAAATGGGGACATTAGTCGTCATCTCTAAAGTTCAAACCTTCTATCTTTAGACCGTTCGGCTATCCTACTATAATGCCACGAGTGAAAGGTCTCCGCAGATTTAACAAAATCATTGCCTGATACCATCATCTCATTAGTTATATCAAGGAACAGGTTCACTACCATTATCGTCATGGATTCATCAATTGTGATGAGTAAACTTCAAAAATACAATTCCACTACCTCGTAGGTATAATAACGTGATTTATTTACTTCCATCAACTCCACCGAAACACTCAGTGTAAACCAAGGCTCATCGAGCCACAACACCAGGTTGACTATATTGGACCACCATCCGCAAGTCACACCTCGTCAACCACCACTGTGGTCCACCACAGGTTAACTATATAGGATCACCATCCGCAAGTTACACCCAGACTACCACTCATGTGGTTCACCAAGGCACCAAGCCTAGCCTTCCACAAGGCTCATCACATCCGTTACACCCTGCCGCCGCGCAGTCTCCATACCAGCTACACTGGGTTAGGATATGACCTACGATCGACAGTGAGAACAGGCCACTAAATGAATCACGTTAATGCGCGTCACCATTCACGCCAAAGTTTGCAAACTCGTTGCTCATCACCGCCGCGCAGCCTCCGACCAGCTAAACTGGGTTAGGAATGTGGCCTACGATCGGCAACAAGAACAGGTCACAAACCAAGTAAATCTATCCCGTATCATTGCTCAACGACATCAGCGCCGACACTGGCCAAACCTGATTCCTCTTCATCATCATTTTCGTTATCCAAGAATTGTTCAAATTCCGTGGGGACGTCACACTCTGGCATAGCTCGTAAACGTTCATGGGCATATTTATAAGTTCTTTTGCAATCTAATGACTTTAACAGATATCTATCTCCTTGTAATAATTCAATAATTTTAAAATGTCCTCGAAACTTAGGATCTGATTTTGTT
Organism: Cnaphalocrocis medinalis; assembly: GCA_014851415.1. Lineage (NCBI taxonomy): Eukaryota > Metazoa > Arthropoda > Insecta > Lepidoptera > Crambidae > Cnaphalocrocis > Cnaphalocrocis medinalis. Next base: position 7,864 of record JABMDO010001645.1, read on the forward strand.
TGATTTCTTTCATGATTTTCTATCAGAACAAAATCACCAACAGCAAATTTTTTGATGTTTGCTTTATTTTATCAAATCTGTTTTTATCTTGCCTTGCATTTCAGCCGATGAATTCTGATGCACGTTCTCTGATCTCATCTATGTTAACTTTAGTTTCGTTTTGGTCACCCAAAACTTACAAAGAAAGTGGTCTAGCTACCTTTCCAATCAGTAACTCCAAGGGACTTGCCTTAGTCGCACGATTAATTGTAGAATTAAAAGCAAGTTGGGCATCTGAAACAGAATCTTGCCATGTCATGTCTTTATTTATCTACTGCAGTAAGCATGTTCTTTATTTAAGGTAGGTCTACTCATTACGCGTTCTACCTGACCATTAGCTCGGGCTGTACCAGTAGCGATTAGGTGTATGTTATTTGAAACACAGAAATCACGGAAATGTTGGTTTCCATCTTCCTTGATCCGCAATTACTCTCGTTGGAGCGCCAAACAAACCGATGGCATAATTCAAAGCCTTTATAGCGTTTTGGTGTGTCAATTTTAATCGTATGTCGTAAAAGAACGAATTTAGTAAAGGCATCAATAAGAACAATTATGTACTCTTTTGTTTGATTTGATCCACTAAGTTTTCCAGTAATATCAATGTGAATAGTGTGCCGTGGTACAGTCATTTTTGATATAGGATGGCTCGGCTTACGTTTTGCCGGATTTAGACATTTTACACGTAATACAATTCACTACAAATTTTCTAACATATTTGTTCATACTTGGAAACCAGTAAAAGTGAAAATTTTATCTAAAGTCTTTTCCCAACCTAAATGCATTATGGATTCATGAACCTGGTTAATTACTGACCATCTGAACACTCCAGGTACTATAGGCAAACACTGAATTTTATAATTACGTTGTATTTTACGATGCAATATAGGTACCTTTTTTATTTCTTATGTGTTTAACAAATCACTGTCTACTACTGCATTACTATTTAGCTTTGTAATAATGTCAGCTAATTCAGAATCGCGTTGTTGTTCAGCTTTTAACCAAGTTTTTGATACTTCTATTAAATTTACTCAATTCTCTACTACCATTTTACTTTCTGATTTTTCACTTGGCAAAGGATTCATAGACAAAAAGTCTACATGAGACATTTACTTTCCGTCCCGATAAACAATTTCAAAATCAAATGCATGCAAAAATACCCACTAGGGTGACTCTGGTGATAAGTACTTTCTTTGATCAGAATATTCAGAACCAGAATCAAAATAAAAATGGAACGACTGACCGTTTCAAGTTGAGCGCGAGTTGTCAATGGAGCAAAAATTAACACGGCGTCGCTGCTTCCCAACCGATGACTCCCCGACGCCACCTCCAGATGTTACCTTGTTGTACATTGCGTAGAAATGTGTCCTAGCTTCCCACACTTGTAGTATTGGACTGATTTTCTTATTTTATCTTCTCTAATCTCGTCTGTCTTTGTTTGTATAGGTCCCTGTTTCCCTTGTCTGCAGTCCTGCATTTTGTGCCCCAATTTTCCAGAAATGAGCACTTTAGGTCGCTTTTCATTAAGTGTTTAATCTCCGGTCCACCTTTTGTATCTTCGTTTCTTCGTTTCAAAAAGTTATACACTTGCAATTCTTTCTGCAAGTCGTGGCGTGTTTTTATTTCAGTGGTACATACATGCCAATAGTCCTGGATCGTGTTGAGCCAAATTGCAATTGCAATTGCAATCTGCTCAATATCTGATGACTTCCACTGATTAAGCAAAAAATTTACCTGACGGTTAGCATACGCGCCATAATTTTCACCATCTTTGGGCTTTTCATTAATTAGTTGAAGAATAGTTCCCGCTGGTGTCTCAACGGAAGATAATCTTTCATAGCTTTTGCCAATGTGGCGATAAGCGATGCCCCTTGTAGGAGTCTTTCCCCCATACATAGTTTAGCAGTGATGCACCAACCCTGCGGGTCATTGTCACGTTTGTCCGGATTAAATTCTGGCAACACTGCACAAATATTGGTAGACGGGGAAGACATAGCACATATATGAGCGCACGCAAATGTTTATTTTGCGCTTCAAAAAGTTTTTGCCATTGTTCGTCTTTCTCCTTATTCACTAACTCACTTTGAACTCGCGACGTGAATCCCACTTCTGATGTCGGAGCGGCCGGCTCAGGGACGACATCAGAGGGGTTTTCCATTATTTCGACTATAGTATACGACTTGCACTTTGTAGGCGTTGGGTAAAACGTCCGAGTTACTTTTAAAACTACTTAGTTATAATAGTTCAATCTTATCCACTTGGTTCAATACAAAATGTTCTAGACACAACTAAAACTAAATCGAATTAAACTATTTTTAGAACGGATAACGAGTCCGCGGGTCGCGCTGTGTCAATACTCAGCTCAGCAAGAGGACTGGCTCCCAACCTCTTAATACCATAGCACAACTTAATGTAAACATAAAAACAATGGGACTCTTGATAGCCGACCCGCGGCCACATTCGGCAACGCACCATAGGGTGACGTCACCTCCGTTCCCAGGATCGACAAAGCTACACCTTTGTTAATAAACGTAACATAAACAAACTCTCCCGAGAATCAGAGTAATCACTGTGGGCTATCGTTTAGTGGCGCTCTATTATTTGCGCGCCGACATACATATTAACTTTTGTTCCATTTGGTATTGATACAATTCGGTATTGATACATAATAAGTAGTCAACCCTAAGACATAGGGAAAATAATTTCCTCCTGATTTTGAACCTTGTTTGTCTATCTGTACAAAACAGCGAAAACCGATGAAATGTTTCGTTGACTTATGCTATATTCAGATTGGTCAGCCATCAAATTACTACTATTAATGTAAATAAGGATAGGTATTACTTATATAAAAATACTTACATCTATATAGGAAGCATTAATATAATCGGAGTCTGGCTCCCGGTCCACTGTTTCTAGCACCACTCTGTTGTAATCGTCTGAAACAATAAACAATGTTGATTTCCACTTGTAAACTTCAACTTTCAGGTTCATTTCCTTGAACTTCAAATACCAAAAGTGTCAATGAAGTTTCTCAAGTAACCCTGATTCCCAATTCGTAAAAGTATGACAGTCATAAAGGTTTTGTATACGAGTCACCCAGTGTGGATCCCGAGTGAATACAAAACTTGACACCCATGCACAATACCACCACATGCCGAATTTCCTGAATTGATATTCAACCTAATGTGTATCACAGTAAGATGAGAGCCAATTTGAGAAATTTGTCAGATTTGTATACTTTGATGTGTGGCTGTATGTAAGTACATCTCGACCCTCTTTTTTGGAAGATGAACGAAAAGAGATATTACCTAATTTAATAAATTAAACTCTCATTGTACTTGTTTATGAGATATAAACTTATTTTTTCCATTAGCCATATACGTAATTAGGTATGTATCGTATTTTTCCGATGCTGATGGAAAAAACGTCAGGAACATAATACTAAAGTGAAATGAATACTTTTCGAGGAATCCTCAAATTAAAACATCAGATGCCATTTTACGAATTGAAATAAATATAATAATACATATTGAAGGGATATAATTTATGAGCCCGCATAATATTTCCTTTCCTTTCCAATTAATTTACAAAATGTAAAGTGTTTATAGAACAGAATGGATTACTGTCGGAAAATAAACACGGTCTCTTGATATTTACATTTACAACTAAGCCGAATAAATAGGATATTAATATCCAGAAAGGAAGACGGAAATTTTAGAATTTGAGGATCGAACAACTTTTGTTAAAGTGCCATTGACCTACCCCTTATAGTTTAGGTGGGCTGTTGTGGTTCTACATCAAGGAGCCTGGTCTTCAAATATAATATATCCTATAAGTTGCCCTGATATTACCGCTATACAATAAAAAAAGTTTCATTCGAATTGGTTCAGTTTTCCGAGATTAGCGCGAACAAACAGACAAACAGATAAACAGACAAACAGACAAACAGACAGACAAAAATTTTAAAAATCATTGATTCAGTTCTGTTACTGTTTTTTAGTCGTCCTAAGTTATTTTGAGATAAATATCTTCAATGTACAGACACAGCTTTTTTACATTTTATTATATGTATAGATTTTAATGTAAATTTTAAAGAAATAATGGATTTGTGGACTGCTATGAATAAACTTGCTGAGCATACTAAATCATTGTGCTAATAACTCTTGACTGACATAATGGGTATTACTCT
>JABMDO010001646.1:0-13073 GCA_014851415.1 Cnaphalocrocis medinalis
TTAAAGTGCCATTGACCTACCCCTTATAGTTTAGGTGGGCTGTTGTGGTTCTACATCAAGGAGCCTGGTCTTCAAATATAATATATCCTATAAGTTGCCCTGATATTACCGCTATACAATAAAAAAAGTTTCATTCGAATTGGTTCAGTTTTCCGAGATTAGCGCGAACAAACAGACAAACAGATAAACAGACAAACAGACAAACAGACAGACAAAAATTTTAAAAATCATTGATTCAGTTCTGTTACTGTTTTTTAGTCGTCCTAAGTTATTTTGAGATAAATATCTTCAATGTACAGACACAGCTTTTTTACATTTTATTATATGTATAGATTTTAATGTAAATTTTAAAGAAATAATGGATTTGTGGACTGCTATGAATAAACTTGCTGAGCATACTAAATTCATTGTGCTAATAACCTCTTGACTGACATAATGTCGGTACTTACTCTCAAGGAGGTAAGCTTAGGTAGAGATCAGGGTGGGGACTACGGTGCGGCGACCTCCTCGTGTGGCCTCCCCGGTAGTATTTTCTTTCTGTTTGGAACTGCTACCGAAGGGGTCCTGGTGTCCCTGGGCAACGGCGGGTAGCAATTGGCTTGTCGCCATATTGCTACCCGAGGGCTGACAGCTGCACTTGAGGCCAGCTCTGTCTGGGCCGGGGCCCTGTCCGGCGCCCTGTGAGGATCTCCTCCACTTTGGGCGCACCTTGACGTGGGCCCCACCGAGTGGGGCGCCTTCGGCGCCACCCCCCACATCTTTTGTGGGGGTCTTTAGTTGCTGGTCTGCGCTGCGTCCCACAGCCAGTGGGATGCGGCAAAGGCCGGCTAACCACCTCTCCGCTCAGCGACTGATGCGCAATCCAGCGTAGCCGGCCGTGGGGCTGTCTGGTGGGGCAGTTTTTTGGAAGCCTGCAGGCACTATCCCCCACCTTGCCCTGCAGCCAGCAGGGTGTGGTTGTGGAGAGTCTGCAGGAGCCCATGCCGCGACGCCCGTATCGCAATCCAGCGATGCGGGCGCCGCCCGGTTGGGCTTTGTCGGAGGGCAGTGGGAGCTGCTCTGGGGGCTTTAAGCCCCGGGAGTCGGAAAGAGGCCGTACTGGCGTGCCTCGCTGTCCATGGGTGGGTCTGCGGTGATGAGGTTAGTCCTATTTCCCGCTTTCCACCCCGAGCTGGATTTGCCGGGAAAAGTCGCAGAGTGTTAGTGGGTATGCCTTGAACGGCCTCTGATTAGCAGAGGCCCAATCCAGGGAGAGCCCCACACTACCTGGTTGTCTCCCAGCGGCCGGGTGTGCATAAGGCGGCATTCACTATGCGTGAACAAAAAAAAAAAAAAAGGTAAGATCAGGGTATGCCATGCTATGCCAATTACGGCGTTTTTTTCATAGAGTAGCATAGCTAAAGTAGAGGAGACACACCCGCGTCTGAGAAAACTTTGTGCCTTAGTTTTTTTATGTAACAGGCGGCAGACGAGCAGACAGATCACCATGGAGAAGATTAATGTTTTACATGTTATAAAGCATTATTCTTGTATATAATACTTTCCTTGAACCATTACCTACGGACAATATTACCTACTAATAAATGTATAATTCGAATTACACAGAGAACGCAATTATCTTTTTGTCAATGTTAATAAATTAATTTTAATTAATTTGTTTGTGCCTGTGTATCTATGTACCAAAAGATATTAATTGGTTTTATTGTCCTCAGCACGCGCTGGAGACGTTCCCAACTTTGAGAAGAATTATAGATAGAATAAGGTATCCAGTATTTTTGGAGAGTATTTTTTTGTACTGACATACTTCTTTAATATAATGCACAATTGACTACTGACTAAATGACGCTTATAAAAATTACTAACCCTTAGATGATAAATTATTGTCGCCACGATTCTTATGTCCGAATACTTGTGATTTATGATGGAAGCACACATTTATTTTGGTGCGGCTGGTTAGCACAGTACTTGTGGGCAAGATGACGGCAATTCATAGCCCTTGTGTTGTGGAAAAACATTTGGTAGCATTTAATTTATACATGACTGTCTCATTTTATATCTTCTCAATCGCTTTTCTGGTTGATATTCTTCTCACGATTCGCCATTTAGTCTTATTGGTGACCATCAACTTATCAATCTGGTGCACTAAGTCATTGACCACCCTCAGCTGACCTTATTTAGATGGTCCATTGCATAATATTATCTTAAGACCAGGCCCCTGTTTCACCACGCCAACAATAGTCAGTACCGTAATGTTGAGTGACAATAGGGTACTTGACTATTTTTTTTTATGTGTTTAATCAAAAGACCCCTCTATTAAAGAAACATTGTTGAAAGAATTATTTGATTCTGATTTGAATTACCTGAGATATCACAACTTAAGAGCACATATTTTACGCGGGCCCAAAAACGCTCTATACAAATGGCTACCAACATGTGACGTCACCCGCTGGTATCTTGTATTGCGCGTCTAGCAAATTTTGTTTGGTAGCTATATCAAATGTTTCGTTTATGTACATAGTTTTATAATAAAAGTTTGTGTTTAATATGTGGATAGTTCAATGATATAATTATTTTTATAATATAAAACTTTAAAAATGGACTTGCCCATGAAACTTTGAATGCTCACAAAACCAGCTAGACGTTATATTTTAACTGAAAATTTAGGCTATTGGTTCTTATTTACCAATTTTGGTAACGTATCAATTTTTTACTACATCGAATTAGTCAACTACCCTATTGTCAAGGGTGTTCAATTTCATAACATATTTCTTTCATAAAAACTTACAAAATTAATAGCAATTTGGTTACAATTCTATGTCCTATGAACAATTATGACGACTTTCCTATGTTTGAACACTTAGGATGAGGACTGTGTTAGCTAGCGTTTCATACACATCCATTCAGACCACTGCCACGTAACTTTTGTCCTTAGATGTAGGGATCTCCGTGATAGAGAAAACAATTTGATTACACTCGTCAGTAATTAGTAGGTCTGTACAGATCGTCGCATTACAGCTCTTTCTATATCTCTTTTTCTCTCTTAGTAGGAAAAATTCGCTCCTCTGTAACATTTTCACTTCCTTAGAGTCTTTAGAAGTTTGTTGCGGTCTGTAGGTCCTACTTATGTAGAGTTTTGTACCCTAAATACAGTAAGTAGTAATTACTTACAAATTACGAGTAGTTTTTAAAGATACAGATGCCAACGTCGAAGTTGGAAGGCACATTAGTACCGTGGAACTTGATTTGTTAATGAATTTCTAATTAGAGAAATAATCCCCTAGTAAGAGAATTGTAGTTTGACTCTTTCCAGAACTTGGAATCTGTAGGTACGTACAGCCACCTAAGTACATACAAAATTGTCAAATTTCTCAATCGACTCTCATCTTACTGTCATACACTTTAGGTTGAATATCAATTGAGGAAATTTGACTGGTTGTGGTAATATGACGTGTGGCTGAATGTACAGTCAATACATAATTACCGTCAAGTCTATTGCCCAACTGAGTTGGTTTTATGACACACTAGCGTTCAAATGACCTATAAGGAGAACGAAGGAGCATTTTTACTACCACAATACTTACAGTATGAGTCCAACATAGACCTAGGTCATAAAATAACTTTCTGTGCTGCGATTTACACGACCTCATTCTGTGAGTCTCGGACGACCATTCCCGGCTGTGACCTAATGGACAATTTTTTAACAGTAAAACGACTCAGTTGGTGGTTTGCTTGTAAAAGTATTTTTACCCGTAGCTGGATGTTTGTAGGATACAGTTTGAAAAGACACTTTTTTCACACTCATTGTATGATTTAACTTTACTGCGCATACAATTGGGTATTTGACTAAATTTTTTTATGTGTTCAATCAAAAGACGCCTCAATTTAAGAAACATCGTTGAAAGAATCACTTGATTCTCATTTGAATTACCTGAGATATCACAACTTTAAGAGCACATATTTTGGGCAAGCCCAAAACGCTCTATACAAATGGCTATTGTATTGTGACGTCCACCACGCAAACTCTTGTATGCGCGTCTAGTAAATTTTGTATGGTAGCTATATCAAATTGTTCGTTTAAGTAAATGGTTTTATAATAAAAGTTGGGGAAAATGAACGGGTAGTTCAATGATATATTATTATTTTTAATTTTATACTTAAAAATGGACTTGCCTATGAAACTTTGAATGCTCATAAAACCAGCTAGACGATACATTTTTAACTGAAAATGTTGGCCATTGGTTGTTATTTACCAATATTTTAATAGAGTATCATATTTTTACTAAATCGAGATTAGTCAAATACCCATTTGATGTGATACCAAGTTGCCACTTGGCCTTATATGCCTATAATGATGTGTGGTTGCTTGAGTTTATAATTTTTCATGTTTTAACAAATGCATTCTTCATTATTCATCTTAAAGTATAAAAATGACATTGTTATACATAAGTATTTCCTTAAATCTTATGAATTTTCTTCTACTGCGTAGTTTATTTGTATCTTTCTAAAATTTTCTATGATTGTTTATTTTTCTTACACTAAAAATATATCGAACGTCTACTTATGAATAAAGTGTATAAAATATGTATATTGATTATTAGCAAGGAGGAAGAATGAAAAGTGGTTTTTTGAATCTTTTTGTTTGTAGAGATAAGGACATGTAATAAGTTGAGTTTTTTTCGTTATTATTTATGGGACTAGTCAATCAAGGAAACAGGGAATTATGAATAGTAAGTAACGATTTATAAGATACGATTAAGAAAATGATTGCACGGTGGTTGACTTTATAAGAGCACATACATAATTTCCATTTTTAAAAAAAAGTTAAACTTAATTTAGCGAAGTTTTCCGATCATTAAATTATTGTTACAAATCAATTTGGGAGGGAAGACATTAAAATGCATCATGAAAGCCATGAAATTTATTAATGGCGCCACTGCCGCTCACGTCATAGAGTATGGTAGCCACATAGCATAGGTTTTATACTATGGAACTTCGTAATATTTCCTCCAGAATAAATTTAATGACTTTATTGATAAAGTATACCGTATTTTGGTATTGGTAAGAGAAATTACACAAAATACATATTAACACAGAAGGCTGACTTCCCACTAAGAGCTAAAAATATGTCTGTACTCACGCATGTGCACTAACGGGCAAAAAACGCCTTTTCGACCATATTAATCCTACTTATGAACACAAGATTGTCGACTGTCGAGGTCTGTGGTACAGACCGCGCGCTTATGTACTCATGCCGGGAAACAACCCTAGCATATGTCACGACTCTTCTTAATTCAAAATCAGGTCAAGTCTAACTTCTGTGTGTAATTTTGTGGAAATTATGAATATTTTAAACCGTTTAAAAATTAGTCCATTTAAATATTGTTTTTGAGTTAAATATTATTAGAAGTTTAATGATAATTAATACGAGTTAGGTAATGAATAAATTTCAGTTAGCAATACTAGCCATTAATGATTGCACTCAGTAGACCATTTTAGCTCTTAGGAAGCGTTAAATTATGTGATAGTTACACACGAGTTATCTTTTGGTATTTTTTTAGTTTTTGTTGGGTTACGTTGTATGATGTTTAATTACACAATTAGCTTAAAATATTACAATGTGAACAGATGTGAGTCGTCATCAAAAGCTTTTTTATCATTAGTGGTAGCGCGAGAGTAAATTGCATTTCTGTAGTTTCCTAGAAATCAGCTTCGATATAACTAATTTTATTTCTTACTATCTTATTACAGAATTATAATTTTTTGCAGTTTTCAATCAATTAACTTACGCTTTTGATTTATGCCTTTAGAATGTTTTGTATAATTTATTAAAAATATCATAAGAGTCCCTCTTATAATTATTCTAATGGTTCATTTGTAATAGATATGAAATAACGGGTAAATGTAAGCATATAAGGTCCAAATATTACGGTATCAATTATTTATTAAATAACGAAACGTAATGTGTTTCAATGGAATTTCCCTCGTTTAAAACAACAATAAATGGGGTAGGGAACTAATTTTTAGGTATCTTTTTTATATTTTATTTCATACCTTTTACTATTTCAAGTAATCAATTTGAATATTTTTGTAATCAAGACAGTAGTTTGTTTTAATTAATTTTTTAAACATTTTAATTCAAGCGTATTTGTGACGTCACAAGTTGCACCAATAATAGTGTTACCACGTGCTTTTTTCCCCCAATCGGGGCAATAATTATCGTAAAATGTTACTAGTGGGCAAAGTCCCTTTAATCGGGGGAATTTTACATCACTGGTCTGACAACACTCCGGCAAAACAAAAAACAAGAGTATCTCTAATCAATTTTTATATCCCTTCAAATAAATGTCAACTGGTTGGTAAGGTTTTATTGTATTACACTAGCGCCAATTGTTTGGGTTCTTCCGATAGACTAAGTGTCATCACAGTAAGATGTCGCCTAATGTAGCATTTATTTTATCTGTTAGTGTAGTAGACTGAAAATTCTGCTGACCTTGGGTCAATGAAGGTCAACGCGATTTTTGAAAATATCATGATCTTATGCTTTTAAATTTTACAAGCAATAAAATATGGTATGAAAGACAAATGCCTCGAATGGTTTCGATTTAGGACATGTTTGGTTTTTTTTTTTTTCCCATACCCCATTAACGATATATTAATAATGAAAACATTATTAGTGTAGAATTTGATCCATTTGAAGTTTAATTTGATTTAATTAAAATGTGTTATGTAAGTTGAGTCAAAATAGGCATATATATAAATAAGCCATCATAACGATGTAAATTCTTACACATTGAAAACCCCCAAGTAATACCGACCTAATTTAAGCCATTCACAAAATAACGAGTAGTTTTGGTAGTAGTTTTAATGAAAATACATTGTCACACAGATTAATTTGATGATTAACATTAATAATGTATTAATATTATTTTGGACGTTCATTCGTCAGTTAACCCGAGAAAATACTTATAAAGTGTCAAATTCAATGTGAGTCATGTTGAGCATACATATACAAAAAGGTAGGGTTGTTAATTTTATACCAATTTGTTAGTATGTAACGGACAACCTTGAAACTGTTAACCTGTTATTTATAAAATTTATAAAGCAATTTATTATTGTTATGACGTGAACTTGTGTTCAAGAATAGAGAATGTTATAGCACCGGAATAACTTAAACTATGTGTCCCAGTACAGCTATGTAAGTTGAGTATAGGTTAGCAATAGGAAATCAATTGTTTTGGCCTTTTAAAGGGCTTTTGGATCTTACCACGTTAATATGGGCATCATCATTTCAGCCAATAGACGCCCACTGCTGGACATTAGGCCTCCCCCTAAGTTCTCCACACAGATCGTTCCGTGCCACCCTCATCCAATGGACCCCGCGACCTTCACCAGATCGTCGTCACCTGTGGGAGACCTGCCACGGCTGCGGCCTCCTGCACGTGGCCTCCACTTAAGGACCTTTCCACCCCAAGGGCCGTCTGTTTCTCCTCGCAATGTGCCCTGCCCATTGCAACTTCAGCCACGCAATTCTTTGGGCTATGTCCGTGACCTTAGATCTCCTGCGGATCTCATCATTTCTGACACGATCACTAGGCACTAATATAAGCATAAAATATAATAATCAATTATAAATTGTATCTATACTAATGAACTAGAGGCCCGCCGTCACTTTGTTTCGGGACATAGTTTTACTATTTTCGTAGTAGTTTGAATCTGCTAATAGATGGCCCTGGGTGTCGATTACATCGTGCAAGTCTTTCGGTGTACCTGCTCTGATGCCTTGACGTCACAGTATATCGCATTTATTGTATTATTGAATATCTGGGTAACTACCTCGAATCATTGTAATGTTTTTACTAGTATTTTTTTCTTTTCAACCCATTTTTTGGTAGAGCTAATTTAATTGTAAACATTCTCTATTCTTTGACACATTTTAAAGAATAATAAAGGGGATCTGTTTGTTTTAGTGCCGTGTGCAATTTGCAACAGATATAGCGTTTGCATACATTTTATTAGCTTTGTTGTCGAATATGTTGGTGGCAATACAAACACAGAGATACCCCTATTGTTTTGGATTCAATGGAATAATAACGTGGCTTAGGATGACCCACTTTCAAATGATCGTCTGTTTCAGTTACTGGAATAGGTACATTCAAAGGTTTATTTTGGGCATTGGGCAACAAATAAAAGGGGCACAACTATGTATTTTCATAAAACGTGCCCAGTTCCGAGACCTACAATAAGTTTCACTACTATGGTAATAATTTGAATGTCAATCGATGTCAAAAATGTCAGGGGAGAGACGTGTCCCATGATGAGGCTGATTGCGCTTCTTATTGTATACATATATGTATACGGGGCCCACAGTTTAGGTTGAAAAAAAAAAAGAAATTGTACAATAAAATAAATTGTATTGTAATTCAATTTTGGAATAGGCGTATGCGCTGAACGAAAGCTAAGCATAGACTGCCTGCCCGTGGAATAATCTATGTATTGTGTAGCTTAGGACTAAAGTATCTTTGTTTGTAAGTTGTTCTACAGTCATAGTAAAGATATAACCGTACAATCAGAAGCGCAATCAGTCGTAGTTGTACTAGTTCTTAACTTATACTACTCGAGCAAGAACTTTGAACTCCTGTGCGTCTTAAGGAAAAGCGGATAATGTTTATTAATTAATACCATTTTTAAATTAATTTGAAAAACAGTATTTTTAAAATTGCGAAAGATTTTTGTATGCGACTATCCGAATGAAAGATTTAATAAATTTAACCTCAAAATAAATTAGGAAAATTTAGTATTTTCAGATAAATTGATAGTAAAATAAGTATCTTTGAACTCTTAAATTTTGATTAAATATCCTATTTTTTATCTGAAGGTTCGCCAATTGCAGCTGAAATGTTAATCACTATACTACCATCATATATGATAGTGATATAGTTTGAAGGTTTATATTTGCGGTTCGGAAACCAGAAGAACCATCAACTTAAGATATGAAAAATATTAATGTTTTTTTTGTAACTGTGTGTAACTATACGGCAAGCATTAGAAGTAGTTAATGTATTTTGAACATATTTTTTTTGATTCTCGCTTTTCAATGATCCAAAACCAACGCATTGTATATACCTACCTACTGGGATTACAACTCACAGAAACCAAGGACCACTTTTTTCCCAAAGTTTACAATTAAGATAAGCTACAAACAGTTACGTCCCATCAACGTTGGCAATTACGGAAACCAAAGCAATTATTTATGTAATAAAATCTTAATTAAAAATTGTTTATTGAGTTTACTTCGCCATAACAACTTAAACAATTTTGATTATGTAATTTTTTATACTTTTTTGACGAACATAAGATATGAATGTGATAAATTTACAATTTAAGTAAGATTGGAACTATTTTTTAAATAAGTCGTGTAGCTTGTAGATATTCATTATTATAGTAAATAGATCATTTGTAGTCTAAATGACGACACAAAATAATTTAGACAGCAAATAATTAATTAGCACAATTATTTCTCTTGTTAGAGAAATTTAAAAACAAATTTTAGTGTTTTGTTTACGTACAAGTTGACCAGAATAATGAAAAATTAAAACCATAATATGGCATGTTAAAGATTTTTGTGAAATGAATATACAGGGTGGTCTAACTAGTGACGTCAATAATTTTTTTTTAGATTCCTCACACCTGGGGTATTCAAAAATACCCCATGTATGTTCAGCGATTTTTTGTAGTTTTCGAGTTATAATTTTTTAAAGGTTTTTTTCAAGTTTCTGCCAGCGAGGCTTAAAAAATTCATAACTTTTTTTTTATTGGCTATTTTGTAATTCTTTTTTATGACATGATTTTCTAGAATGTTATTCATAATAAAAAAAATATTTGGCTTCCTAAAACCACTTAATGTTACCCAAAAAAGGTCTTGAAAGTTAGGATTTTAGTTTTCAGTAGGATTTACTCAAACATTCAACTTCAAATTAAAAATACAAAGAGGAGTTTCCATAGCTTCGAAGTAAGTTTAAAAACTTCACAGGGTCCTAAACTATCGATATCATGAAAAAAAATACTACTTAATGGGCCTTTTTTTGAAGTTATCGACCTCCGAACGCAGATAGGCTGAAAATGTATGAAACTCAATAAGGCAATTTTTGCTCGATTGAAGGATTTACTCAAACATTTAACTTCAATTTAAAGTACAAAAAGGAGTTTTAATAGCTTCGGATTAAGTTTAGAAACTTAACAGGGTCCTAAACTACCAATATCATAAAAAAATAAAACTACTTTATTAGCCTCTTTTTGCGCCTGTGCTTGTTACTAATGACTTGGATTGTGCAGTACTATGAGTTACTCACTAAGCAATACGTGAGTATAATCAGAGTCTAGTTAACACAGCGTAATTAGTTCAATATGGAAAGAAAATAACGCAAACAAAACACGTGCGCTTTTTTTTACTTTCTTTTATGTGATAGGTGGCAGACAAACAGACGGATCACCTGATGGTAAGCAATGGAGCCGCCCATAGACACCTTCAACACCAGAGTCTCAAGTGCGCTGCCTTTAACCCCCTTTCCCCTAATTGGGCCTCCGGTGCCCTCACTCACTCGACGAAACACAGCGCAGGTGCTGCCGCCGGTCTTCTGTGAGGCCGTGGTATCACACTGGTCGAGCCGGCCCATTCATGCCGAAGCGTGCTTTTTTAAAACTATCGCAATTTCAAGGTTTATTTGCTATTGGAATGTTAAAAAGTAGAAAAATAGCTTCAATTGAGTTTCATACATTTTCAGCCTATCTGCGCAGCTGCGTTCGGAGGCCGATTACTTCAAAAAGAGGCTTATAAAGTAGTATTATTTTTTCATGATATTGGTAGTTTAGGACCCTGTTAAGTTTCTAAACTTAATCCGAAGCTATTAAAACTCCTTTTTGTACTTTAAATTGAAGTTAAATGTTTGAGTAAATCCTTCAATCGAGCAAAAATTGCCTTATTGAGTTTCATACATTTTCAGCCTATCTGCGTTCGGAGGTCGATAACTTCAAAAAAAGGCCCATTAAGTAGTATTTTTTTTTCATGATATCGATAGTTTAGGACCCTGTGAAGTTTTTAAACTTACTTCGAAGCTATGGAAACTCCTCTTTGTATTTTTAATTTGAAGTTGAATGTTTGAGTAAATCCTACTGAAAACTAAAATCCTAACTTTCAAGACCTTTTTTGGGTAACATTAAGTGGTTTTAGGAAGCCAAATATTTTTTTATTATGAATTACATTCTAGAAAATCATGTCATAAAAAAAGAATTACAAAATAGCCAATAAAAAAAAAGTTATGAATTTTTTAAGCCTCGCTGGCAGAAACTTAAAAAAACCTTTAAAAAATTATAACTCGAAAACTACAAAAAATCGCTGAACATACATGGGGTATTTTTGGATACCCCCAGGTGTGAAGAATCTAAAAAAAAATTATTGACGTCACTAAAAATCCACCCTGTAGATACTAATGTTTTTTTTTATATAATCATATTTATTATATTTTTTATATTGATTTAAATAAATTACAGCCGACAAAATTGCGATTTGCGAATTTCAAATGTGAAATAAATTATTATGCATAAACAAATATTGTTTGATCAGCAAAATCAGTCATTGGTCAGCAAATTTTTATTGCAGCTTTAGTTATTGCTGACCAATTATCTATTTTGCTGACCTATTAAATAACACCTCTTTTAAATTAATAAGCAGATAAACGACTTATCATTAACATTAAAAAACAATTTCTTGGTAATTTTTTAAAGTGACCACATTTGTTTACAAACACGACTGTTTGCTTTAAATCCAAGATTTTTTCAGACCTTCGATCTGCGTACTCTAGAGCGAACTTTTTCAATCTAACTTTAGCCAATTTCGCCTGGTTATATCAAAACATGGAAACATATTATCGTGGAACAACACTGATGCAGTGATGCAACGTTAGTTTTCTGGATGTTTACACAGGTTTCCATTATTACGCTGCCTAGAAATTTTGCAACATTTAGTTGAACAAAATTTACAGATTTGATACGAATTTAGTGGAATCACTTTGAATATTTTTAACTGGATTTTTTAACGTATTTCATAGTAACTTGTTGTGCTAGCCACTGTGCTTAAATTAGTTTAAAAATCTAGTTATTTTACTTGACGTGTCGCTCGCTAACTGTTCATATTATTATGAAATAGAAAAAAAACAACAATAAAATATAGCTAATTTTATTTTTAAAACATCACAGTTTATTAGTCGTAGTAGGTACCTACCTAGATGAAAGCTTCACATTACATTTGAAATACTTATCATAAAAATTATCTAAACATACAAAAATATTTAAACATCATCCGAAGTGATTAAATGAATTGTTTCGATCAAGGACAATCTTCGAATAGGAAGCAATATCCGGACGGTAGATGGAGCACGAACGGGAAGTCGCAGTCGCAACGAGACCAGTCGCAGATGAGGCCCATGGGTATTGCGACCGGCTCGTCGCAGGTGCGTTGCGACGGGGTCGAGCGGCACTCACTGTTCACTCGGTGCATGTTCTCTGGACATTCTTCAACACCTGTGTATGTATATTATTTGTATACCTACTCCTTAGTTTAAGTCCTTGACTTAGGGAACAGAATTTACGACCATATCTCAGGGGGCACGGCAGTATACCCGCCAAGTCGGGCGCGAAGCAAACTGAAGTGGCAGTAGGCTGGTCACATTAGCCGCAGAACTGACAACCGTTGGAGCCGTAAAGTCCTTGAGTGGAGACCGCGACTCGGAAAGCGTAGTGTTGGACGCCCTGCGACAAGATGGGATGATGATATTCGAAGGCTGGCTGGTGTGGGCTGGATGAAAGTGATTTTTATTTTTGGTATAGCAATTCTTTGCAATTTATTCTTTAAGTAAGGTAAAGGCAGCTAATTCCGTGGGGTTCTAAAAATGGCTGCTAATTCCGTGGTATTTAGAAAAACGGTATTTTCATGCAATTCATAAGCTATTTTAGTCTCTAAGATGCTTTAATCAATCAATAATTTATCTATACATGTAATACAAGCATGAAACCGATTT
>JABMDO010001647.1:0-13170 GCA_014851415.1 Cnaphalocrocis medinalis
CGAAAGAACTCGCACTTTCCAGGTTAATGGTCAGCCCTCCCCTTTTAATTTGTCCAAAACGCTAATTAATAATGAGACGTGCTCCTCAAAACTACTGCTTACGACAATAATGTCGTCTAAATAGGCGAAGATGCGATGATCTACGTTACCCAGCAACTTATCGACCAACCGCTGTTGCGTAGCCGGAGCATTTGTAAGTCCGAACGGTGTAGTTTTAAACCTAAGTGATCCTCGCCCCGGGACGTAGAAAGCCGTCTTGTCCCTATCTTCCTCTGCAATAGGAATCTGCCAAAAAGCTTTTGACAAATCCAGACTAGTAAGGAAACGGGCATCGCGTAAGTTGTCCAGTATCTCCGATATGTAAGGAAGGTTATAGGCATCGCGTTTCGTCACAGAATTTAACTTCCTACTATCTAGACAGAAACGAGGTTGACCATTTTTCTTGGTAACCAGGAGCACAGGAGACTGCCAAGCACTCTCGCAATGCTCTACCACATCTAAGGCCAACATTTCATCCACCTGTTCGACTAGAATTCTCTGTTTCTCCGGCGAGAGTCTATAATATCTTTGCCTAACAGGAGGAGAATCACCGGTATCGATGTGGTGGGTTACGACATGTGTACGTCCTAAACCTTTGTGTTCAAATGAGATTTCCTTGAATTGTTCAACAATATTATCCGCAATGGCCCTCTGAGTTTCATCCAGGCTATCATAAGAATGAATGAATTTTTGTTCATTACGTTTATTCAAGTCCACCAGACAGTCGGCTGATAAGGAAACAGATCCTAAATATTTTGGACATAATTTGAAAGACCGCCAAAAGTCAACACCTAAAATGAGCGATGACTGAACTTCTGGGACTACATAAAATTTCAGTATATGGAATTGGTCCTCGAAATGTACCGGAACGTTTATGTAACCAATACTTCTAATTGATTGGCCACCAGCAGTAATTATAGATGTAGTATCATCTGTGTACAATTTTAGGCCACGACCCAATAAAATGTTGTGTGAATTATTACCTAAAATAGTAACAGCCGCACCAGAATCTAACAGACCAGAAACTGTTAGATCATTTATTTTAATATTTAAATATGGTCGCGTATCACCTAATGGTTTATCATGCAGAATTGAACAAATGTTGTATGTGTTAAAAAATAAACTAATTGTTTTTAACCAATCATTCCATTCGTCTTTATTAAAGCGACTCTCCGACACAGGGGTATTCGTACAATTCTGCAAACTTAGTTTTTTGGATTGCAATTAGGGCAATCTGTTTTTTTAACACCTTTGTGACCACATTTAAAACACATGAGCTCCCTACTTTCGCAATTCCTCAAACTATGAGAGTTGTTACGACACCTTGGACAATAAGGTTGCTTAATATCATTGGCTGAATTATTATTATTTATGGCATGTAAATATTTTTCATTGATGTTATTGTTATTATTATTTGTATTTTGTTTACTAGCCCCACGTTGGGCGCCAGTGTCGCCTCTGTATTCCTAACGGGTTAACTACTGGAAATTAATAAAACGAGGGTGTTTGTGGAAAATAAAAAAATATTTATTCCCCGCTAAACAGCCGTCGGAGGCACACAAATTTGTAGGGTCGTGGATATAACGGCCGTCTGCTCTTACTTCCGGTCTAGGTACTCCCCTGCAGGTCCAAAGGTCCAAGTAAGGAAGGCCGGAGATGATGGCTCCTACAGCTCTCAAAAAACGGAGTTGTTCCGCGGGCCGCAAATATTTGCCAAAGTGTACCGCAAATATTTGCCAAACACGTTCTGCCGCTAAACGGTCTTCTCAAAGCCGGAACTAAAAATCCCTAGATCGGGATATCAAACCACATCACAATAAGTATTTTAAATTCGGATTAGAATTAAGTTGCTAACGTTGAGCTATGTCGCTCGATGCAAATAAATTTGGCAACGGTTTCCGTTTAAAATTTAATTACGAAGAGACGCACTGTCATCAGCCTAGAAGCGACCGTGACCTTCTGTCTCATGCTCGCGCGCAGCTAAACACAGCTGTCAGAGAACCAGTTGTCAATCTCGGGGATATACGCTGCGTTCCGAAATCAATGTTTTGAATATGTAAATATTTTATTTATATGTTGATTAAAATTCTTAATTATTTTAGTTTATTGTAAATATGTTTTTTAGATATTTTTAAGTTCATATTAGATTTAGTTTATTTTAATATTTCTGCAATAACACTTTTACATAGCGACAAACCAGAATTCGTTGTATAAAATTAATGTTGTGTAACGCTTCGTTTACAAGAGGCCGTTCAAGGGCATACCCACTAAACACTCTGCGACTTTTCCCGGCAAATCCAGGCTCGGGGTGGGAAAGCGGGAAATAGGACGAACCTCATCACCGCAGACCCACCCATGGACAGCAAGGCACGCCAGTACGGCCTCTTTCCGACTCCCGGGGCTTAAAGCCCCCAGAGCAGCTCCCACTGCCCTCCGACAAAGCCCCAACCGGGCGGCGCCCGCATCGCTGGATTGCGATACGGGCGTCGCGGGCATGGGCTCCTGCAGAACTCTCCACAAACCCACACCCTGCTGGCTGCAGGGCAAGGTGGGGGGGAGTGCCTGCAGGCCTTCCAAAAAACTGCCCCACCAGACAGCCCCACGGCCGGCTACGCTGGATTGCGCAGTCGGTCGCTGGGCGGAGAGGTGGGGTTAGCCGGCCTTTGCCGCAATCCCACTGGCTGTGGGACGCAGGCGCAGACCTAGCAACTAAAGACCCCCACAAAAGATGTGGGGGGTGGGCGCCCCGAAGGCGCCCCACTCGGTGGGGCCCACGTCAAGGTGCACCCAAAGTGCAGGAGATCCTCACAGGGCGCCGGGACAGGGCCCCGGCCCAGACAGAGCCTGGGCCTCAAGTGCAGCTGTCAGCCGTCGGGTAGCAATATGGCGATAAGCCAATTGCTACCCGTCGTGCCCAGGGACACCAGGACCCCTCCGGTAGCAGTTCCAAACAGAAAGAAAATACTACCGGGGAGGCCACACGAGGAGGTCGCCGCACCGTAGTCCCCGATGCAGTCGTATCCTACCCGGTCTTAATAAAAAAAAGTTTTATGGTTTTCCCTTCCTAAATACATAGTAGAGCACTTGTGTTGATGGATATCAGTAAACAGAAGAATTACCAATAAAATATTTAAATACATGATTTTATTACAGTCTCTAAATAAGTTCAAGTATTTCAATGCCAAAGAACACCATGATACGGCATCATACCCTTGGCACTGGCATACTGGCTCGCGAGAACATTTCGTTTGAAGAAATCCATATAGGACGGAAGAAAGACATGCAATTAGTCTGTTTTTGTGTATTGTATGTAGGTATCTACTTAAACTAGTAGGTATTATATCTGCTATTGTTTCGTGTTGTTGTGTATCTATTGTCTGTGGTCAATAAATGCCTACTTACTTATTTAGAACAACCATCTCCCATTTTCTTTGATCCTCGTATTTACACTTATAATAACAGTGTTGTCTTTTATTTTCAGGTACGTACCAACTCATGACTAAGGCAAAAGTGAAAGACGGGTTAGTTCTAACAACAAACCGTTAGTTGGCAAAACAGACGGCGCTGCGTAAATCGAAGCGTCGGGTCCTAGTAACAAACACCGATTATTTTGAATCCCGCCCGAAATTAGGGGCCCAGTGTTTAGGGCCAGTCGAGCGGAATGCCTTAAAATTCCCTCTCCTTAGGTAAATTCTGGGAAGTTGAACCTATAGGTATATTAAATTTCTTCGGCAAGTTAATTCAAGGGTTGTCTCCCCTTCCCTCCCCTTTCGGGGTTGTGCCGATATAGGTCAGTTTTCGCATAAGACTACAAAACTATGGAATGGACTGTCACCAGCGGTATTTCCGAACCGATACGACCTACAAACCTTCAAAAAGCGAGCTTATTCCTTCTTAAAACGTCTGCCCTCTATCTCATAAAAAAAAATAAGATACCTAACTTACTGTCATGTATTTAGAATTATTTTGTGACTGATATTTATTATGTCATCACTGTATTTTATTATCTTATAGAAAAACATACATTTTATATACCTACTAAATACGTGAAGAGTAAGAATTGCAAATAAACATTCCACCCACCATTCTGATTTGTTGACTCGGGTTTTAAGTTATGGAGTACGAGTAGTATCATCCGTAATATTCCGCGGGTTACACTTTGAGCTATGATATGAGCCAGAAAAATAAGAGAAAAATAAACTGTATTTCGTTAAACTACGGAGTTTTTCCACGCGGCCGGCGTCACACAGCACCGGCGCACGGGCAATGGATGGGCACCGCCGGACAGGCGCGGTGATTAAACGCAAACACTGCGCAGCAAAACCTCACGTGTTGGAATGGGGACCCTCCTCCATTCCTTTATAATTACACTATGCTGAGTTTATGTTTGACTTTGCTCTTTGGCTATCAGGCAAAAAACTGTGGAAATACCGCAAACGACATGGACTGTATTTTTGGACTGATACGACCTGCAAAACTTCAAAAAGCATTTTTGACTGATCTGTTGTTGCGGATGTCCATGGGCGGCAGTAATCGCTTTCCATCGGGTGACCAGTCTGTTCGACTGTCTCTATCAATAAATAATTTTTGTTAGAGCTTACACTCACTTACTATTATAATCTATCACAGAAAATAGCAGTATGCAAGCACTCAAGAGACAGCTATACACGCTTTGCATCTTTTTTATATCATTAGGGGTAGGGTGGCCTTTTATACTTCACATGGCAACCATCATTAGCGGTAGGCATGGTGTCTCCTCGGATTGTTCACATCTTGTAAACGCGTCTCAATATTTGCGGGGGGGGGGGGGGCGTGGGGTGGAGGGGACCAAAGACCTGTGGATCAGGCGCGGCGTGCGGCGGCTTTGAGCCATACAATACTCGTCACGCGTGTGATTGGGGCCGCAGGTAAATATGTCAACGAGCCTGTTTCAAAAGTGGGAAAGGTTATTTTGTTTGACGGTTCAATTTCCTATGGGGTGGGTAGTTGGCCGCCATTCTCGGAATGATAAACAATGCTATAACTATAACAGAAGTAAAACTTTTTAGTGTAGGTAAAAGCCGGGCATATTAACCTCAACTTCAAAGAGAATATTCGGTGAAAGGCAACAAAGGAATAGTATTGTTTATTTTATGACTGTTCGTGTATGCCTACAATACAGACATCTACCTTATATACTCGTATCTATTACATTTGGCATTAAAGCTAAAGGTAGATATTTAATTTCAATATTTTGTATTTGTTACCATTCAATTTCCAGCATACAAATATACGAAAATCATCATAAAGGTACCTGAAGCAAGTACATAACATGAGCGTTTGTTGTTATTGGTACCAATCAGAATTAACTAGTAACATATAAATAATACTATTACTAAACGACTGAACGTTACACCATTTTTTCACAATATGAATTTTAACCGAATTCGGGAATCGAATCCAAAGCCTCCTTGGAGCGTGAGGCAAAGGGCGCTTGTTTCCAAATGCACCACACATGACAAAAATACATTATTACATTTTACATTAAGCCATTTCTTATATTCAGCATTAAAAAAAACCATTTGATCACATCACGCTGATATTACCATAAGGTTTGCCGTCCGTCGTTTTTGTGCTATAAAGTAAAAGAAAAAAAACAAAGTGTATACAAGTAGGTAGGTTTATGTGAAAAGAAAAAACAAATAAACTTTCTCACATTCGAATGAAGTTTGAGCTCTGTATCGCGCAACCAACCATGTTTGGGTTCGGCCGAAACTTTGCAAATACAATTCATTCTATTGCGAGCTCGGATCCAAACAATACTTTCCGACTACAAGGTTCCCTACATTTACTAGTGTTGCTATAGGTTTGAAACGCGAAAGCCGAAAATGCGAACCCAGAGGCTTGCATTTGTGTCTTCTACTTGTACCTAAATATCGAAAACTGATGATAACTAGTTATTTAAATATGTATTGTTTATTTTTTTTAAATGTTCTTTCTTAGTATACCAAGACTTGCGCAAAACCGAAGCCAGATGTATTGATGTAAAATCAAGACTGCATAGACTATGAAGAACGTCCACTGGCTCTAATGGCGTTTGTTATATAGCCTTGCCTCAAGCTTCAAAAGGTTTAGTGTTGGGTGTTATTATGTCTATTCATTTATTTATTTAGTGTCAGGTATTTGAGTATAATATTTATATTTGTCTTGCATTCATTGATTCTGATACCCATATCTGTCTAGGCGAGACTGGTGTTTATTAAAAATCAAAGTTGACTCAAGAATGCAATACCTCGACCAAGACTGGGCCATCATAAGCACCACTGGCGCCAACTCGTGGCGGAGTAAATCCCCGGTCCGCCGTCCCGTGTCCGCTTACACCCGCGCATCGAGCGCGGCCCGGCTATTGTCCGCGACAGGTTAATGGACGCCGAGCGAAGTATACCTCTGCGCTATATTGTACATTAGCACATAGGAAACTAGGAGTACTAAATAAACATATCACAGAGTTACAAATACCCGTATATTCAGACTGGCTAATTATAAAATACTCGTGGCTCGTCCTTTCTTCGTTTCTGGACTTAATTTTGCTAAGAGTTCTAATCTTTGCCAATTGATGCTTTTCATGCGGGAGTCCTCATTTTTCAATCGATTAATCAACTAAATATTCTGTGAATATTACAAGTGTACTGCTCC
Organism: Cnaphalocrocis medinalis; assembly: GCA_014851415.1. Lineage (NCBI taxonomy): Eukaryota > Metazoa > Arthropoda > Insecta > Lepidoptera > Crambidae > Cnaphalocrocis > Cnaphalocrocis medinalis. The sequence goes on from JABMDO010001647.1 coordinate 6,715, forward strand.
CAAAATTGGCGCCCAACGTGGTATTTTCTATATTGTTTATTTTTAAGCTATTTGCACCGTGCAGAGTTTGTTACTAATTGCACCATATTGGAACACTGAAAGGTATGTTTTTTGTAATAAAGCTGAACTAATTCAACAAAGTAATTTACTTTAGTTGCATTATTCCTATATTGCATTATGTAGGTAACAGACGGGAATTACCGCGACGTAAAATTTTAAGTACATAATTATACTTACCTACTGTTTCACGTCGCGCTAAATGGCGTTTATAATAATAAAAGAAAAACTACGACACAACGTAATAAGGTATGGGATCGTAACGATAATAGAAATAATTCATCCTATAATACTTACTTATACTTTATTGCTACTACAGTCTGATAAATGCTACACGTTCAATGGACCAAGTAGGAACCCCAAGTGCGGCAAAGGACTTTACATTACAAGTCTGATAAATTATTTTACTACAGTCACTTCGTTCAGGGTTAAATTCTAAATAGCCGACAACGTATCGGCGATCTCTCTGCTCTCGCAGATGTTTACTAGCGGCTGTGATTACTTACCTGCAAGTGACCCGCTAGCTCGATTGCCGTCTCTAATATACTTAAAAAGAAACTGGAAGGGCTTTCGTTTTTATTCATTACCTACTCTTATAAATTAGGTAAACTTAAACATTGTTAGAATAATAAACCGGAGCTTAGGCCGCGGTTGTGTGCTGAGCACGGAATAAGGAATTTTTAATTAAAGCAAGTGTTACTTACTTAGCGGTTATGGCTACGGCGATTTCATTAGGTAAATACATTAAGCTATATTATAATACTGTTGCGGGTACGGGGTACGTAAGATTCAAGTAAAATGCCAAAGTCACAAAAAGACAATTAATTTATTCGACGAGTAACAAAAACACAATTAAAACACTAAATCACACTTAAACGCACTAAAACACTAAAATCTTCCTTAAACACTTCGCAGGTAATACACAAGATCACTCTTAGTTCGCAGGAGAATAATCGCTTTCCAAATTGGAACTCACTTCTTCGCTTTCCAAATCAGAACTGACTCGTCGGCTCGACCGTCCCGCTTTTATACTAGCACAGGCGCGGGCGAGACCTTACTAGTAGGGAATAGAACATTCTCGATCTTTTCTCTCGTAACTTCGATTGAGACTTTGTAGACATCGGACATGTTGCTACGTATTAGGGCTTCGAGAGATTTCTACATAGTTCCCGATATTTCTCGTAGCTTCTCGAACGTTCGATGGAGAGTTCGATAATTTTCTATTCCGAATGCGTAGGTTCGGGGGCGACTATGCGTGTATTACGTAGTACACAACGGAATAATAGACCTTACTCGTTTGAGACAAGCTCTATTTCCGTATGCAGGGGCACATAGTCGTAACATTACCCCCCTCTTAGTCATGCTCGTCCCGAGCATCATTGGACCCATGGTAACGAGCCAACCGATCAATGTGAACAATTTTAGGTTTTCCTCTTGTTCCTTGTTTGATCCGATAGGTTAAGTCGTTCAGTCTAGTAATAATCTTGTATGGCCCTTCCCACCTTGGCTGGAACTTCGGTGATTTGCCTTTCTTCCTGAGTGGGTTGTGTAACCAAACCAGACTTCCTTCCTCGAAACCGTCGGTGTTGGCTTTGCGGTCATAACGGGTCTTCATTCTTTCGCTGGACTTTAGACTACAGTCTCTAACTAGAGCATGTACTTCGTCCAGGCGCTTCTGTAGGTCAGCCGCATAATCGGTTACTGGTTTTGGAGCTTCTGGCGGTGTCCCAGTCAATGCATCTACCGGAAGCCGCATTTCTCGACCGAAGTTTACCATTGCTGGGGTAGCGCTGGTACTATCGTGGATCGCAGATCGGTAGGACAGTAGGAAAAGCGGTATGTACTGGTCCCAGTCTCGTTGATGCTCGTCGACAACTTTGGCCAAGTGGTTTTCCAACGTTTGGTTGAATCTCTCGACCATGCCATCGGATTGCGGGTGTGCTGGAGTAGTACGGGTCTTATGCATACCCAACAGTTGACAGACCTCCTGAAACAGTGCTGACTCGAAGTTTCTTCCTTGGTCTGAATGTATCTCTAGAGGCACACCAAATCGGCAAATCACCTCGTGGACTAACTTTTTAGCGACCGTCTTCGCCTCTTGATTAGGCGTAGCGAAGACTTCAGGCCACTTAGTGAAGTAATCTTGGACCACAATGATGTATTTGTTTCCTTCATCGGATTCTGGAAAGGGGCCAGCTACATCGACTGCGATTCTTTCCCATGGAGCGCCGACGTTGTACAGCTTGAGTTTGCCCTTACTTCTGGTTTGTGGGCCCTTTACTGATGCGCAAGTCGTACATTTCTTGCACCAGTCTTCGACGTCCTCCCGACAGTGTATCCAGTAGAATCTCTGTCTCAGCTTCTCTAAGGTCTTCTTCACGCCTAAATGTCCTCCGGATACCCCATCGTGTATGTATCTCAGTAAAGAAGCAACTTGTTTACGGGGTACAATCAGCTGTAATGTTGTTTGGTCCCCTTTAGGTGTTTCCCATTTCCTGAAAAGTACTCCATCCTTAATCTCCAAACTGTCCCATTGCGCCCAGTAACTTTTCGTAATGGGGCTTGAAGATGCTACTTGGCTCCAAGAAGGTTTTTGACCTACTTCTTTCCAATCAAAGATTTTCCTTAGGTCTCTATCCTCTTTTTGAGCCTTTTTGATAGCGTCCTCGCTCCATCTCTGTTCCAGTCCCTGGGTGGTTATCATCCGCACTTTTTCTAAGGAGTTCGGTTTCTTCTGCTTCTCCAGCGGCTTTCCGTCGTTGTGACGAAGGTTCTGTGCATGGCCGTTGGTCTCAGCGGTCAACACGTCGCGCTCGCGGCGCGGATCACGCACGTTCCGCGTGTCCCTCCCGTCGCGTACATACTCCGTGTCCTTGATGCTGACTGCGTCCTTGCGGTCACGCCAGTTCCCGTTGTCACAGTAGCTACGCCAGTGTCCATTATCTCTGTAGCTACGCCAGTGTCCATTATCTCCGTAGCTACGCCTGTACATGCCGTTCTTGTAACCACGCCAGTTTCCATCGGTCCTGATACACGACATCTCTTCTGCGTCGACTTGTGTAGACTTGTCCGCTACTATTGTTCTACGTGACAATCTTCGTTTAGGGCAACTCATCACAATATGGCCTTTCTCGCCGCAGCCATAGCATATCGGGCCCAAAGACGGTTTTTCTTTAACCACAACCTCCCGAAGTCGATGGTTTCTAGAGTCCTGATGCACGGCTTCAAACTCCAAAGCATGGGCTAGAGCTTCCTGCAAGGTCTGATGATGTCCCAGCTTCACGGCATGTCTGATATCTTCGTCCCTAATGCCATCACAGAAAGCTTGCGGGATCATTGATTCCACCATCGTCGGGCATGACACGTATGCACGTCGGACTAGCCTCTCGATTTCCGCCGCCCATTGCTGTAGGCTCTCACCAGGTTTCTGTTGTCTATCGCGGAGTTGTGCTCTATACGCGTGTTCCAGGTGTTTGTCGCTGTACCTGCCCTCTAGTGCTCTTTGGAGAGCACCTAAAGTTCTGTTATCCGAAGGCAGGTTCTCCAATGTAAGCAGGGCATCCCCACGAAGAGCAAGAGTCAAAGCTAACATTGATTCTTCTTCGTTCCACCCCTTTCCTTTAGCCACCGATTCGAACTGATACCAGAACTGCTGCCCAAGACGTCGTTCCATCGAAGTGGGGCTACTTCAACTTTCGGGGAATCCGATACTACTGAAGCACCCCGGGTCTCCACTCTTGCCATCTTGGTATGCAGCTGTTGCATCTCAGTATCCACCTGGGCACAGTCGATTCTCGTGTTGGGTGAATCGATCTTCATGTTGGGTGAGTCGATCTTCATGTTGGGTAAGTCGATCTTCGTGTTGGGTCTTGATGCTTAGCACGTCATCCTTGAGAGCATCGATCTGTTTTTCTAATACTTCGTGCTTCTTCTCAATAGCGCCCAACAAGCTCTTGCCTAGCTCTTCCTGACGGCGGGCTTGCTCTTCCTGACGAAGGGCTTGGTCTTCCCTGAGCTCAGCAAGCAGTCTGGCTTGCTCTTCCTGGCGAAGGTCTTGCTTTTCACTCAGTTTAGCAAACTGTGCTTCTTGAAGGCGGGCTAGCTCCTCCTGGCGGATGGCTTGCGTCTTCAGCATTTTAAATATATCTGCAATCTCCATAGGCCCAATCGGTGTTTGTATCGATGCTTCTGTTGAAGTACCTTCACCCTCTTGCACAGCCACAGCCGCGGTTTGACTCCTCGTTACTCGACCCTCACTGTCTTCTCGTGGTGTAAGTGGCATCTTGAATCCCGCTTCTGACACCAATTGTTGCGGGTACGGGGTACGTAAGATTCAAGTAAAATGCCAAAGTCACAAAAAGACAATTAATTTATTCGACGAGTAACAAAAACACAATTAAAACACTAAATCACACTTAGACGCACTAAAACACTAAAATCTTCCTTAAACACTTCGCAGGTAATACACAAGATCACTCTTAGTTCGCAGGAGAATAATCGCTTTCCAAATTGGAACTCACTTCTTCGCTTTCCAAATCAGAACTGACTCGTCGGCTCGCCCGTCCCGCTTTTATACTAGCACAGGCGCGGGCGAGACCTTACTAGTAGGGAATAGAACATTCTCGATCTTTTCTCTCGTAACTTCGATTGAGACTTTGTAGACATCGGACATGTTGCTACGTATTAGGGCTTCGAGAGATTTCTACATAGTTCCCGATATTTCTCGTAGCTTCTCGAACGTTCGATGGAGAGTTCGATAATTTTCTATTCCGAATGCGTAGGTTCGGGGGCGACTATGCGTGTATTACGTAGTACACAACGGAATAATAGACCTTACTCGTTTGAGACAAGCTCTATTTCCGTATGCAGGGGCACATAGTCGTAACAATACCTTTTGAATGTAAATGGTCGATCGTCTTGAGCGGCGCTCAGTCGCGCGGAACACCCGGTGGAAGCATTTGATCCTCGCCGACATCAAACCACTCTCACTCATAATATTATTATCTTGAATCTGTTTAGCAGAAAATGGGGCATAAAGATGATAATAATGTTCACTGATCGATATTTCGGCTTTCACCTACTTCCTTTCAGACTTCAGACTCACACAATTTTACAGAAACAGTCAAGTATAAATAGATCTAATATTCTTACAACATTTCTTACATTGATCTGATTTCGTACTGAGTAGCTTGAGCACTTGCGCTATAAAAATTTGACAACATCGAGTAAACACATAATTTAAACGCTTAGACAGTAAACTAGTGTTTATAACACGAATATTTGTCCGGAGTTCATCGAAACTACGACCTTTGGCGTATGAGGCAGGGTCCCTACGGCCAGTCCCGAGCTTGGTAATCAATCCCGAGACCCCAAACGCAGTTGTCCAAAGTGCGATGCATTAGACACATTAGACACTGCGCCAGCGAATCTTCCAAACTAACAAAGAGAAATACTCGTAATAAAATATCACATAATTATGTTATTGTTATAATTAATATTAGTAGAAACAACACTCGAAAAATTTATCGCTTGAAATACAAAGAGAGAAAACAGTTAGTTTTCTTGGCACCGCGCCCCAAAGCAACAGTATAAATAGTCTAGTCGTTTGATTTATAGAAGTTCAACTTAAATAATAGCCGTCGTAAGAACCGCGAACATCATGAACTCAGACTAAGCCTATTGTTCATTTCTAGAAAACGAGATTCTGTGAAAAATTGAGTGCTTATGAGAGAGCCGTGCGTCACTGTGAAAATAACGTTTTTCTAACTTTTGGGACGCAAAAAAGTATGCAAACTGACAAATTTCTTCAACCGACCCTCATATTACTGTCATACACATTAGGGTTGAATATCAATTGAGGAACATTTGACAGGTTTGGTAAGCTGACGTGTGGCTGACTGTACATAGTATTCCAGAGACCATTTTCCAAGACAGCCGCAAATCGAGTTTGCAGCAGCAGCGCGTTGTTATGTAAACGTCGTTGATGTCCCAGACCATCCACAGCTAAAAGTAATAGATTGTGCGCATACAAATTGAACCAATCAGATATATTAAGAAACGTCTGAATCCATAATATTTTAGGCACTTGGTTTCCCATGTGGACCTACCTGTTTAGAAATAATCAACACAGCTCTATGTAGATTAAAAATACCATTTATTGAACAGCGGCAAATATCGGGATCCTGCAGTGGCGGCTGCATGTAAAGCAGTTAACATCCCAGACCATAATAAATATCAGGAGCAATACGTGTCACTTGTAAATAATACCATCATTAATATATTAACAAGTGTCTAAAATATAACATGTAAGTTACCTACTCAGATGCAGTACTTACCTACAAAATTGCAAGACTCTGCGCGTGGCAATGGCAGGGTCATTGCAGGAAAACAAAACGGCGT
>JABMDO010001648.1:0-14172 GCA_014851415.1 Cnaphalocrocis medinalis
TGGAAATTACAGACGCTATGGTGTATACTATCGGCAGTTATAACTAATGGTTTACAGAGTTAATAACTAATACGATACCCTAAGTCACTGATGGGCGCAGGCATAAAAAGAAAGTGAGAGACTGTCAGTTAGGGCATAGCCAAAGCTTTTGATAGAGTATAGCACAAGGTTTTGCTATATCAATTTAACTCATATGATTTTCCGGAGAAGTTACGCACGTGTGTGTTGCTAGCTATATCACTAGGTACAGCATTAAGAACAGTTTCGACGGTTCTTACTTAAATCTTGTAAACGCAAGTGTCCCTCAGGGGTGTATGTTATTTCCAAAACCGTTTCTCCTGCATATCAATGTCTTGTCATAACACAAAACGAGGCGCACTATTCTATAAGTAAGTACATACTAGAACAAAGTACAGTGGAGTACGTTCACGTTATATAACACTACCTTGTTTCCAGTACAAATAGATATTGGTACACAAGATTAATTAGTCGAGCAAACCTTAATGATGATGGATTAAAAGACTCCAGTGAATAATTTTTAGCTCAATCATGACGTAATTTATCTTAGACGACTCTCCATACAATTTTGGCTTTGTTTAAACAGGGTTAAACACCATTGTTAAATCTAATTAGGTAATCTTATAGTCAGTATTTTTAGATCGCTAACAATCGACAAACGCTTTAATTTTTTGAATTAAAACCATTTTGATCCAGTAAAGAAGTAAATAATGTAAGGTTTTATTACCAAATGGATTTAAAATTAAACTTTTGTGCAAATATTCAACCTTACTTACTTACTTACTACGCTGGCTCAGCGACCCGAAGTGGATCTTGGCCTCCGACACGAGAATTCGCCACTCCGCTCTATTCTCAGCCACCGTTTGCCAATCCGGCTTTTGAAGGTGACCAAGATCCTTCTTGACCTGGTCCATCCAGCGGTATCTGGGGCGCCCCACTGGGCGCTTCCCGGTAGATCGACCCAGGTAAGCTCGCTTGGCCGCACGATCTGACTCCATTCTCTCTAAGTGACCGAGCCAGCGCAGCCTTGCTGACTTTGTCTCGCCCATTATATTTGGTTCGGCCACAAGCTCTTCGATTTCGGCGTTTTTTCTGAGTCTCCAGGTCCCGTCGTCGCATTTGGTCGGCCCTAGGATTTTCCGGAACACCTTTTTCTGCCACTAGTAGTTTCTCCTCCTCTTTGAGTGTAAGTGTCCAAGTTTCGCAACCGTACATCAAGACCGGTCTAATTACGGTTTTGTAGACGCGGATCTTCGTTTTTCTGCTTATTAACTTGGACACTAGCACTTTATGGAGAGCGGCAGTACATCTTAGGCGTTTTGAATACGGATATCTATCTCGTCTTCTCGTTGGTTGGTATCTGTGACTGTACATCCAAGGTACCGAAACTTACTTACACCTTTGTATGTTACATTGTTTGCTACTAGGTTTTTCCTCTTTTCCCGTATATTTCGGTACCGTTTCATGTGTAGATATTCCGTTTTATCCCGATTAATCCTAAAGGCCAGTCTTTCCTGCTGTGCTTTACCACACCTCGACCATCTGCTTTACACTCCAGCCTCCTGCCGTCCTAACAACGCTAGATCGTCAGCGGTACCCTATCACCTTGTGCATGCCGTTCAACTCAACTCCTCCGTCAATTTCTAGCACTTTTCGGACGACGTATTCGATGCGCTAGGTTGAAGAGCATAGGTGACAGGGCATGCTGCCTTGTTTGAGTCCTGTGATGACCTCAAACTCATCGGGTCAACCGCCTCCCACTCTGACTCTCATCTTACTGCTATTGGTAGCGGCCTTGATCATTCGGATGAGTTTTTCCCGGTATACCAAACCCTCTGAGAGGTTTGTAGAGAGATTCTCTGTCCACACTATCATACGCCTTAGTGAAATCGACGAACAGTGAGTGTATGCTTTGAGCATACTCCCCACTTTTTTCCATTAGAGTTCTAAGGAGGAAGATTGGTCCACAGTACTGCGATTTCGACGGAAGCCACACTGATAGTCCTCCGAGGGATTTTTCAGCGTATGGTTCTAACGGCCCAGAAGAATGTATGAGAGGACTTTGTAGGCTGTCGGTATAGCGCAATGCCTCTATAGTTGGAGCACTTCTTCCGGGGTCCTTTTTTGTGGATCGGGCGGCCATATCACTTCCCACATTCCATTCAAGCGGCTGTTTTTCTTCCTCCCAGATTTGGTAATTAGGTCGTAGAGTTTAGATTGTGCTGGTCCTCCACCATACTTCCACAGCGCTCCCGGTATGCCGTCAATTCCGGGAACTTTGTTGTTTTTCAGTCGCCGCACTGCGTTCCTCACTTCCTCAACGTAGGTGTTTCTACTTCTCCTTCGTGTTGATTTGTGTTTACCTCAATTCCGTTTGCGACGGTGGACAGTTCAGCAGGTCTCGGAAGTAGCATCGCCATTCATTTTTCAGGTGGTCATGGTTCAGAGATTAAGTTGACCATCACATCTTCAAGCAGATTGAGCTTCTGGTTGGTAGCCCTTTTTAACATAAATATTCAACCAGGGATCTCTAATATGACTGCGCGGCCCGACCGCAAAACTACGAGCTACGTGATGCTACGCCGTAGTATGCATTGCTACGAAACGCTACGCGGCGCTACGAACTTTGCATCACTACGCAACATTAGTTACGTGGATAAAACGAAATGCGGTCGAAGTTAAAACAACGGAGTTCCCAACTTTTTCTCCATTATCGGAACCTCTACTGTTTAATGATACGTGAGTCACTGACAGAAGTGATAAGTATTCTTAAGCGCCGACGATAATTTGAAATAGAGTCGGGTCGATGTTACGAAGATGTGCATGTCACTTGTATGTACTCCACTCGCGTACAACTAACGGTTGGCTTTTATGCCTTTTAGGCCTGGGTTACTGGCCTGGAAGTAAAACTACTATTTTACGTCGGTAAAATTGCATTTGACTTGTGTGAAAAAAAGAAATAATAATCACAGTAGTATTTAAGGTTACAAAGTTTTTGGTAATAGGTGGCGGACGAGCAAACGGTCCATGGGCTTCAACAATTACTTTAGCCACCCCAGTGCGTTCACAAGTGAGCTGCCAACCTTTTCCTATTCTAACAGAATTAGGTCTACAGAACCATCATTCATTCACTCAGCGAATAAATATTTCACGATGGTTTTCTGTGAAGCGGCATCATCCCAGTCGAGCTAGCCCATTCATGCCGAAGTTTGCAGGTTACTGCGAAACGGAACTCAACTAGCATTTGTCGCTCGACGCTCTCTCCAAAGTCAACGAATCGTTCGCCCAGCAAAACGCCGACACCCGTGAGGCATTGTTTTTGAAAGCTGGGGGCAAATTCTATTCAACATTGGTCTTGACTTCGAAATTTTAATTCTTTTTTAGAATGGAATAGAATATAGATATAGAATAGTTTATTTTGCTTTTGAACAGGGTGCATAAAATGATGAAGTGATAACTTTACAGGATCACTTATCCAGCCATAATAGTATGCAAATTCAATTTTTTACGACCTAAATAAAGACATAATTTTACACATTTTTATAAAAGATATTCATCGTTTTTATGTGATGACAAACAAGTACTTGACCTCAATCACCCTTCAACTCTAGTTCCTCTCCTCACTCTGTAAGGTATGAAAAATCTCTTTAAGGAATGAAAGAGGTCTACTACTTCTACCAAACTTTAGGGATTGCGCTAGATTTCAGTATGCTCGTCAAAATTTTTTCTTTCTTTTTTCCAGACAAATTTTGATTGAATTCATCGCCATGTCGAAAATCGAGAATTGGCCTCCTAGTTGGGCCGGTTATCAACGCGTCAGTCGTTGCCGCCGACATCCGCGACAAGCGTTAGCTATTTTTGCCCGGTTTCAGCCCAAACTCTGTGCAATAACATTTTTGCGTCCGCCGACTGCAAAATATTGAAATCATACAAAAGTTTCAGCGTGTTTTTGACATAAAAAAAGTGTACAGAAAAATGACAACTGTAAATGACATTTGGGTGTGTAATTTTAGTTTTGTAGGGGAATTTATAATCAAAAGCCAGGTTTATTACTGAGAAAAAAGTTAGTTTTTTTTTTAAACCGCCCCGGCGGTCCGCTGGTCCCATCATTTTTATATGCACCAGCGGTTTAACAAGGGTACCAGTCCAACTCAGAGTGTTGGTAGCTCAGTGGATACGAACGCATCTTCCATACGAGGTCGTGTTCATTCGAATCCGAGCATACAACTGTATTTTTAAAACATAATGAGAACACGTGCACGTTTCCGATAGTTTTGTGTATTGTGTCTGATCAACCTGGTAAAGGGTTGCGAAGTTTTTGACTCCCGTATAGTATGACGAACCCATAGGGTGTCACTTATTTTGTGGTGTTAAAGATAACACTCATCCTTACACCACTGAGGCAATTACGATGTCTTGTTATAATCTAATCCAAAAAGTATATTATATCTCTAATTCAAACAAGCAATTTTGTTTCAAGTCACGAATCAAAAAATAACGGTTGGAGAAAACCTTAGAAATAATTCGGCTATTAATAGATTATTTGCTCCCAAAACTGTACTAAACTCCACTTACACACTTCCCTTCCTTTTATTTTTCTTCTAAGTTCCCGAGAGGACACACTACCTACTTCTTTATGGTTTTTATATCGATCTAAAAACTTCTACAGAGGTAAACAATGAATTATTTATAACAAGATGTTTAAAAAAGTTTGTGCGAAGTTGAGACAGCAGCAACAAGCCCCGGGCGCTTGACAGCCGAGATGGGAGGCCGCGATAATAAAATATCGTTTCTTTCTGCGCGACAGCCCAATACCCGGGGAGCGACCGCAGCATGTCGCCCCGACCCTGTCCCCCATTTTCTTTCATACCTAATTTCAATGCAGACTACTAATTTGTGAGCGATTGTAGCTCAGTGGGTTAGAGCGCGCCTTTCCATGCATCTCTGGATTTTTCAAACGAAGGTGTGTTCCGAACATTAACTTGGTGGTGAGGGAACATGCACGTTTCGAATAGTTTCTGAAACAATAATTCAGTTCTAGACCAACTTTCTCTCTGTTACGTAGGTATTGCGAAGGTAAGATGGCAGTCACTTTATTGTAATACCGGACTCCCCAAATTCCTGACTCATAGTCTAGCAGACCCTGGTCACCAAAATGATAGCTTGGATGCAACCGGGACAAAACGTTACGATGATGGCGAGTGACCTATTATAATATAAGTATCTATAAAAGTACAAAAAACGACCGAGCTCAACCTTACTTGACCTTCCAAGCACAGTACAATGAAGTGTGTTCCCGATCTATTCAGGGCCATGTTTTGAGACCCCCTCCTCCCCCCGGCCTGCGCTCTGTAGGGCCCAATTTTTGTTGATCCTCAATTTGAATGCAGATGGAGGGGCCCGTCAGCGTAATTTTCATTCAAAATGACGAGCGGGGTCAAACTGATTGATTTTGAGCGTCAGGAGTAGGTGAGCGCGGGTCCAATCACCGCCAGTGTTGCCAGCAAAATGTGCCTAATAGGGGCTAAATGGTGATAAGTGCTAAAGGTCAGATAAGTGTGTTAGATTTACAAAAAATGTGCTAGTTTAGCCACCAAAATTGTAATAATCGACGAATTCGTACTACGGATTTTGGAAAAATCGCATAAGACACACTTTTCATACAAAGACGGACGCGTTACTAATTAGATTCGCATGAAGAGTCGAGTCAATATTTTTTACAAATTTCTATAAGTAGTAGAACAAAATATTTTATTCAGAATATTATAGTTGGGAGAAGATGTGGTTAAAAGGGGAGATAAATACCAACCGATTCATACGACCATTTATCTTAGACTTGGTGGCTCCACTGATAACACCCCGGCCATGAACGGCGACAGACGCATACCATCGGGGGGGTATTACGTCTGCTCATGTCAACAACATATTAAAATAGTGCTAGACTGGCACTAACGCCCGCGTCGCCAGCAGCTCTATCGGCCGCTCACCTCATCGATCACGCCGGGATTAAGTCCCCGAACAATTTTAAATTACGCCGCGATGTTTTCCTTCTTCGTTCCGCTATCAATTCCCTCGATTACCGAGTGCTCTATTTCCCTTCGATGCCGATAACCCAATTTGGTTTTTCGTCAAATTGTATTTCCACGAGACCAACTTGTGTTCATTTAAAATAAATTAGTAATTTCTCGGTTGAATCTATTTAATATTGGAGATGGTAATCACTTTTTAAAGAGATTTATATTAGACAAAGCACATACATCGTCTTGAAGCACTTGTATTAGTTGTGAAAACCACAAATACTTATAGCTATCATAGTAACCAGACACTATAATAATAATAAATAATAAAACTTTATTGAAAAATCATAAGAACATCAAAATACTTATACTCTATTTATTAAACTAAGTGAGCAGATTTAAGTTTGTTGCCTGAACTAGGAAAAACCCTGTATCTCAGGCAAAAAAACAAAAAGATAAAGGGCTTAGTAACAAAATAATGTTTTAACAATAAACAAACATAACTAATACAAATATTAGTTCAGTGTGTGTTCATGATCTTGGTCGTATGAGGTAGAATAACTAACTCGCTACCATCGGGCCAGCCAAGATTAAAAATTAAAAAGATTTTTTCAACTAAATAAGGGAAAAACAGACAGTCTAAAGTCGGAAACAAATAGTTAACTCAGCATAATCTACTTATTCTGTAACCATAACTTTTTTTAGCTCTTCGTCGTTTTAAACCTATACGAATAAAATCTATCCCGTTTTTGCGACCGATTACCCCGCCCCGCATCAGAGCTAGCGAAGTGATTCGTATTTTATTCACCGCTTATTGGCGACCCTTCCGAAGGCTCCCAGTGCAACAATCCCAACTACTTCCCATTTCCTAGATGGCCGCTATCAATATCCTCGATTACCCATCCGATATGGCGGAAGCGTCTGCGATGGCCCGAATGGACGTAAAATATTTTATGACTTGTTAGTTCGATACATCGAGCGTGGGGTAGGACAATAAATTTAAAGTCCCAGCGTGAAATTTAAGGCGTTATGACGGCGACAGCTAAGAAATTGGGCGATGTCGGGACGCTACGGCTTACTCGCCAAAATTATTTTAATACCAATTTCAAAGTTTCTTACAGACTACATTTAAATTAAATTGCGTTGTAATACGTATTATTATGTCCTACCACTGATCTTTTTGCTATGTAAAAAAAGTATTAGCCTAATACTGTCCCACTGCAAGGCAAAGGCTTCCATCACAGCTATGATTGAATTAGGTTTAATTACCACGCTGGCCTAATGCGGGTTAGTGTTCACAAACCCAAACTGTGTTTGTAATACTCCAAAGATACTTACAGGACCTCAAGATCAGGGGCCAATACTGAAACAAAAAGACCAACGGGTCGCTCCTGCATGAGTACTCACTTTAGAATTTTTCAAAGCAAATAATTTTTCTGACGCATTTTCTTAAACTTCAACGATATTCTTAAAGTAACGCACAACCTGTCGTTGAGTTCACTGACCCAGTAAAGTTGTAAACCAAATTACCCGTGGTACAATCTCTAAAGACAGGCAGTTGCGGAGTCATCACGCCTCGTGAGCATGGCCGTGAGAGGGGTCGGGGTTGCGGCCGCTGGCGCCGTCCCTCGGGGGCGAGGATGTGTAACATTTAGCCCAGTAGTGAAAGTGAAACGCAAAGCCAGAGTGTACAGAGAATATCAGAAAGGTATCTAAATACTGCAAACATCTTTTGAATTGTGCCTGTCACACTCGCTCTGCATTCAATATTATACATGTTTATTGGTGGCAGATGAACAGTCCCCGTGGTATTACTCATCGAGTCCACCTATTCATATCAAAGCATGGCTCTCCCACGATCAATACAAGTATTTACACCAAAACTATCCTTTTTCTTATACTAGAGGCGGCTAACAAGCAAGCGGGTCCCCTGTTGGTAAGTAATCACCGCTGCCCATGAACAATTGCCTGATACTGGGTTCCGCGATACGGCTATACCTACAAGTTGCTATAGCTTCGATAATGCTATAGCAACTTGTAGGTATAGCCAGGGCAACTAAAACTCGAAGTCGCTGCCGGATCCACCTTCGTTAATTATTCCGCGAAGACAAGCCGTTATTATACAGTCTTCATATTTAATGTCACTGTGGCCCTTCGGGAGTCAGCCAATCAAACGCTGCGAGTGTCTTAATGTTAACATTTATTAGAGAAACTCCCTTTTTATCCAGGCATTAAGTGTTCAAACAAACTTAAGTTTATTTGTGCGACTTTTGAACATTATATTTTTTTTAATTTTTAAAGATTATTTTAAAAATTGGGGCTGGCCCACATCTGCCGCAGAACTGACAACCGTTGGGGTAAACGAGTTCTGGAGTGGAGACCGCGTCTCGGTAACGTAGTGTAGGACGACCTCAGGGCCAGATGGGAGGTGATGATCTGCGCAAAGAGGGCTGGGCTGGAGCTGGATGCGAGTAGCCGAAGATCGATCAAAGTGGCGAGCATTTGGAGAGGCCTATGTCCATGCAGTGGCTGCAAACAGGCTGATGATGATGATGATATGATGATTTTAAAAAATAATGTCCTACGGCTGAACGCATTCAAAACGCCGGTGTTGGCGACTGGCTGTGGTGCAACCTCGTTTTCTATTGTCTTCTATCTATGGTTGTACCTTTTTATTGAGAATGTCAAAATGGTTGGTCGTCTGATGTATATCGATTCGTTTGTATTTATTTTCATTACATTATTTACAGATTTTAACTGCGTTTTCCACTAAATAAACCCATCTATTATACAGTCCACTCCACCGGTAGCTATCAGCCGGCAATGAAGACTTTATTGGCAAAAGAGCACTTTTTGGCAATTTAAAGTAGGAAGGTAATTGGTAAACCTCCACAGCATATTCGGCAATGGTAATAGGTCTGGGTACGATAAGAATAAGTAAGTATCAGAAATATTTCAATTTAAAACTTCTGCCTATGTCAAAGAAGTTGCGAAATTTACGTAAAAGATAAAAACATTACGCCGCCAATTTCATACAGTTAGGAACGACCCAGATGTTAGATAAGTCTCTTGAGACACGGAATTTCCTAAGACAATTAAATTCAAAGTGCCCCCCGGCGGGAGTGGGCCAGGAGATCATACACCCGCCATGTATAATATCCTCGGTTACTTTACTTCGGCTTCCGGACTGTGGCGGTAGTGTGTTTATTTCCGGCAATTACCCGCGGCCGCAAAGACTACATTTGCAGCCCTGGCAACTATGAGTACCACAAGGCACTAGCCACTGCAGGGTCACCCGCGTCACACTACGCGTATGTGGCCCACGCGCCCTGGAGAAAGTGACCGTAACTTTGCCTTTGTAATTCGGTTGAAACAAGTCGTTTTTTTAGCATATACTTAGTAGAAATAAAGCTAAGAGTTTGTTTGTTTGTGGTTGTTTGTTTGTTTGTTGTTTGTTAGTTTGAACGCGCTAATCTCCGAACTACTGGGTTGCGATTTGAATAAGTCTTTGTTGTTTGGATAGGCCCATTTATCGAGGACAGGCTATAGGTGAAGTATTTTTGGGTAAAATAAAGAAAACTTCGTTAACCGGCCATTAACAAAATATAATCACAACAGAGTACCCTGACAACCGCCATAGGACATCTTACCACAGACACTACATTCCTCCACACTAAAACAATACATACTAAATAATAAATAAAAAAACAAACTAATTAAAAACCTTAAACTAAAAACAGAAATTAAACATTATTTCAGTTTGTAGTTAGGCTGGTTCCTGAACGCGGCATTGCCTTAGAGGCCGTGGCGGTTCGGCTCTGGGGCGGTGGCGCGGCAGGCAAGGCGAGCGGGCACTCCGGCGACAAGTGCGTCCCCGGCTCGTGGAGCTACCGCGGCGCGGCTGGCACGCTTCCGCTCGTGCCGACATCCCCGAGCCGACGGCCCCTCCGACCGGTCCTCCACCGCGGATAACCTCCGCGACCCGACTGGTTTTCCCTGCGTATCAGTGCCGACGACTAGCGACTCGTTGCAGGCGTGGTCGCCGCCAGCGACAACCACCTCTGCCGACCCGTTGCGTAATGATCCACATGCCTGTGATTGACCGATCCATCCCCGCCTAAAACCCTAAAATCACTGGTACCGTGACTATCTTCTACGTGCCCCGGAGCCCATTTAGCCGCCCCCGAAAACTGTCTATACCAGACTTGCTCCCCTTTATCAAATGCCCTGTTGGCGCCTCCTGCGCTCCCGCCTGCCGCTGCTGCGCTCTGGAAACTTGTGTTTCCCTATCCGGCTTAAGCACCATCTAGCCTTGTGCGTATCCGCCCTACCTAACAAAAGCATAGCCGGGCTTTGGCCCGTGGGTAGAGTGCTCTACATTCCTGTAGTGCATTAAAAATGTTAATAGGGCTCTGTCTACCCTTTCTCTGGAAAGAACTGCCTTCTTCACGACCTGTTTTAAAGTGCGGACAGCGTTCTCGGCTAAACCATTTGAAGAAGGAGGGTATGGCGCCGTAAAGATGTGTTCAATCCCATTATTTTTGTTAAAATTACTAAACTCCTGTGATATAACACTGAGGACCATTATCGCTCACTATTTGTTGTTGGGAACCCAAACCTACTGAATAAATTCACATAACCTATCAATCAACCACGCGGTTGTAGTACTAGTGGCGTTGAAAACTTCAATCCACTTAGACATTGCATCAACAACGACCAAGATAAGTTTTCCCGCCGATTGGCCCCATGAAGATCTAGGTGCAGCCTCGTCCAGGGAGACGCGAGGGCCACGGCCACATGCGCGGCGCCTGCCGCGGCGGCGCGTCCGCCTGCGCCGCGCACGACGCCGCACTCGCGGCACATGCGCTCCACCGCCTCGTCCACTCCGGCCCACCACACAGTAGCTCCTAGCTACAGCCTTAGACTTCACTATCCCCATGTGGGGTACATGAATCATTTTGAGAACTCTTTCTCTACAATTTCCTGGCACTACTAACCTATGCCCCCACATAACGCAACCCATCTCCATCATAGAGGTTCGTTTTTCCTATGGAAATAGGGTTTTCAGAGAAGTTCCTCGCAATGAGGGGGCCACACCGTCCCTTATAAAGCTTACAATCTTCGACAAACCTGGATCTCGACTGTCTCCCTCTTAACTTCCGTATGATTTAATAACAGAGATGCTTCTACGAAATGTAAATACGTCTGTTCTGGCAAAACATTCCCTACATGATTGCTTTTAACAAAATTGGGAAAGGCGAGAAAAACCGTCCGCACCATTGTCAGGTAGTGTGGACATACGTCTATGTCGAACGTATAAGCTGACAAAATAATCGCCCAACCTTTGCATGCGGCTCGCAACCATGGTCGGGATCCCGTGTTTGGGCCCAAAGATTGATACCAATGGGTTATGATCTGTGCGTAAGGTAAAATGACGTCCGTACAAATACTGATGAAAACTTATGCACCGAAAAAATTATAGCTAACGCTTCCCTGTTGAATCTGTGAGTAATTTTGTCTCCGCTTCGCTCAAGTGCGCGACGCGTAAGCCACCGGCCGCTCCCCGCGCCCGTCCTCGCCGCGCTGCGACAGCACGCCGCCTAACCCGCGCCCGCTCGCGTCCACATGTAAGAAACAACGGTTTCTTCGATCGTAATGAGCTAAAACCTCCGCGCTTGACAGCGACGACTTAATCTCATTAAATGCCTTTTCACATCCCGGTGACCAATAAAAGATTTTGTCTTTCTTTAGCAGTTCATACAACGGACTAACTTATCCCTCATGTTCCTCACAAATTTCCCGTAAAAAGTTAATAATGCCTAAAAAAGAACGTACCTCTGTAACATTAGTCGTCTAGTATCTTTGTAATAGCCTCTACTTTAGACTGGATCAGTCTTTAAGGCCATGGTTTACTCAACACTAAACCTAAATAGTGGACTTCGTCCACTAGAAAAACGCACTTGCTAGCCTTCAACTTTAAAACCGTGCTCCTGCAGCCTACTAAAAACTGCATCTAAAGCCTTAGACTTCACTAGCCCCATGTGGGGTTTTCGTCACCCATAGAAAGCATTAAGTCGGCATTTTTAATTCTTCTTTAATGTTATTGACAATAAAATACATATCTACCCTGTCAATGTATGTAGACCAACTCCCACTTTTCACGTTAACCTCCGCGATTTTCCGACTGAACATTTTGTAATAGTCTTATTCCGCTGTATTTTCCGCAATATTGTGTTTTATCTCGTCGCCATTGAAGTATTTTTTGGGTAAATAAAGAAAACTTCGTTAACCGGCCATTACAAAATATAATCACAACAGAGTAACCCTGACAACCGCCAGTAGACATCTTACCACAGACACTACAATAGGCTATCACATATAAGTATTAAGGGGTTGTAAGGGGTTAAAAGGGGGGTAAAAAGGTTACTTTTCCACGCGGACGAAGTCGCGGCGTGCGGCCGCCTATTTAATATGTTTTATGATCTTAAATTGAATTAAAAATACATATTTAATTTGTCTATTTCGAAACAGTTCGAAGGGTTATTTTATATCCGCTACACCAGTAAGAGTGCCATAGTTGGCTTTGTAGGCACGTTTCGTAAAGTTTCTATCTGTGGATGAAGAATTAAAGTATTTCCATCACAAGTGTTTTTGATTACTTAAAGGAAAACCCTTCAACTAAATCTAAAATTAAAATAATTAAGATTTCAGACTACATAGATCCAGGGCTAGTAAAAGTTAAGGATTTTTCTGAACAAAGCATTTTTTTTCTATTTCGTACCGTTTTGGAAATCGATGTTGGAAATTAATGCCGCAATGAGGTGAAAAGTCACTCACAAAATAATATGCATTCACTCACACGTTCGTAACACTTTTCAGGTAAGCCTCATTTGCGTTATTTATCTAAATAATAATGCACGCATCCTAGAGGCCCTGAAGCAACCTTATTGCGGCCCTGCCTGCATCGGTAGCCACCGGTGCATTAGCTTTTGTCCCACGTTCCGCCGCAAGCGCGCACCAATATTGGGTGCTATCTTCCAAAATTATTCGGCAAGACATTTTCCTATTTGCCCGGACCACGTTTTTGTAATGAGAAAATCTTTTGGGTTAAAAAGTTCCATTCCACAGTTGCATTTTAGCTGATTTAGATTCTACATCGCGAAAGTAAAGTTTGCATGTCTACTTGGACTATAATATACACCAAAGCCATTTTTGGAACGTGTAAATAATTGTTACTCTGAATAAATTCATTTCATTTTCATTTTCAAAGCATGAAGGTACACTGGACCATAGTCCCCGAGCCAACAGCCTGGCTCGGCGAAAGATCTTCCCTTTTCATGGGGAACATACGAACCGCATAAGCAGGCAAACGGTACTCGGTGTGAGGCGTTTGTGAGTGGCCCTATGTGTTTTTTTTTTTCAAATAGATGTACGCAGTTGGCTAGTTTAACAGTTTACTATCTCCATCTCACATCACCATCCTCTCCTCTCCTCTCACATCACTATCTCCATCTCACATCACCATCCTCAATGAAACTAACACCGGATATCGGGTACAGTCCGCAGAAAAGCTTTTTGAATAATAGACCGTATTTACACTCCGCATGTAGGCATTTTCTCATTAAACGCAATATTTCACCGTCGGCCTGCATTAAATGGCTTTGAAGTGATAAACACACGTTTCAACTACAATTTTAAACTCATGACCTCGATAATATGTGCTTCTATTTGTTAATATGTAGTAAACGTTGTTGTAACGTACCACAAACCTTAGTATTAAAAAAACAACAAAATTATTTATTCAAAAATCACAATAAAAAAACACAGTCCACAACGAAAATTGTGGTTGAAGCCAGTGACTATTAGTTCAATGGTTGAAGCTTCCTTTAAGGCAACAGAGCTGCTTGTACGAGTATAAGGGAACTCCGCTTATATGATAGACAAATGGCCCTTCCTCACTTGCGTTTCGGTACTTACTTCGGCTAGTACCTATAGATGGCGCTGGGAATGGATTACATCGCGCAACTACCAGTAGAGTATTTAGCATAAAAAGAGACAAGCAAACGAGAGCCACTAAAGATTTCCAATCGGTTCTAGTAAACAACCCCAACCATACATTCTGTGTTGAAAACCAAGC
>JABMDO010001649.1:0-13092 GCA_014851415.1 Cnaphalocrocis medinalis
TCAAAAGATACTCGTTACTTGATTATTGACCACTACATAAATACAGCCATTAGGTAGGAATCATACGTTCCATTAAATAGCTCTAATTTTTATGACACATTAACAGGTTACTAAATAAAATACATAGCTTACTTATCTGCAGATTAAGCATTATCGACATAGAACAGATATGTAGATAAAATCACCGACAGTATTAATCCTTAGCACAATTGTTCCTTTCACACTAAGAAGCATCGACCTAAATACGAGTTGTTTATCAATAATAGTATTAAGAATTAAAACAGTATTAAAACAAATGTGTTCGGATTAGTCGTTAGCTGTGATGCGGTGAGTGAGAAATAATTTGTGAACAAAAATAATAAAATCATGGCTACTCAAAGGCGGGAAAATGGTAATAACGCCGAAGTATTTGAGTCTGAAGATACACCTTTGAACCCTGGAAATGAGACGGCCATAGAACCGGCAACAGAAGAAAGAAGGACTTGCAACGAAAAACTCATACATTTCTTTAAAAATGTGACTCTTGAACCTACAGTGATGCTATACATCACGGCATACATGATAGCTACATTAACAACAACAAACTTGAGTTTGGAGAAGGCTTGCCGAGTAAACCTGAACTTCACAGATGAAATCTGCACTGCTATGAGAGAACAACGGCTTGATAACCAAAACCCGTACGAACGTGAGGCACAAAGACTTGTAGCATCTGCTTTGCCCTGGAAGACTTATATAACAGCTACGGTGCCCTGTGTCATAGGCCTGTTCGTTGGACCGTGGCAGGACGTGTCAGGGCGAAGGAAAATATTTCTTATAATCCCAATTTTTGGGCTGTTTCTAAGTTGCATAAACAGCATACTCCACGTGGTGTTTTTCTACCAGCTGAATCTTCAAGCGCTTGTATTGTCGGAAGCCGCGATCGAGGCTCTCAGTGGGGGAATGTGCATAATGGTCATAACAATATTTTCCTATATAGCATCTATTACTACGAATGAGACGAGGACATTTAGAATGGGGATGATAAATTTTAGTTTAACAGTAGGTTTTCCTATTGGAATAGCTTCAAGTGGTTTTTTACTGAAAAACTTGGGTTATTTTGGTGCGTTTGGAATGGCGGCGGGCATACATTCCATCAATTTGCTGTACAATACATTTGTGTTGAAAGATCCGCCGCGTACCAGTGAGCAAAAACAGGTAAGTTTTTTTTTCGTTATTTAAAAAATGTAATTTTTGCCTTATAACTAATAAAAACTAAAATGACGATATTTTTGAGTACAAATACCCCAACGGCGGGTAACTCTAGTCAATGATATTCCTGATTCTAGACCTTAGTTCGGTATAGATTTTTACGTTGCATTAAAAAAATAAGTAACATCTATTTTATTAATACTATAATTAACTAAAACGGTGATTGTCACGATCATTTCTTATTATAATAATAGGTACCTACATTGTTATGTGGTCAAGTGGACTAACATTATTAGCAGGTTACATAACAATGTTAAGTATCAACCTATATATCCTACTTCAGGGCAAAGGCCTCCATTATAGAAATCAAGTCATCGAGCTACGAGTATGATGGGATCGGGCTTAATCACCACGCTCTTGCCTAATGCGGATCGCAAACCCGATCCACGTTCGAAAAATTGTAAACATACTTTTTGCTCGACACTAACCAAATACTTATTCATAATAATCATAGCGTTAATGTTGTGTTAGTTAAAGCTATAGATACTTTAATTCCGTTACAAATTAAAGTCAAACCACCAGTTTCAAAAAATATTCATTATAGAATTACATCAAAAGCTTAAAATAGTGTTTTATAAATTTTTAAGGAAAAAACCATCGATATAGAAGGTATATTTTGAGATTCTACGGAACGAGGGGTTTAAATAAGATTCAGAGATGTCTCAGTGATCAATAGGTTTAAAACCGGAAGTGATCACCGACTTCTCAGAGGCACTCTGAATATCAATTTTAAGCTTGAACGTTCTCGGTTGATGAAGTCCACGCTCCAGCCAAATCTGCTCCAATCACTCGCTGGTTCCGATGCCTTCCAAATGAAATTGGAAAATCGATTCACTGCCTTGGAAACCACAATTGACGTATATATCGACGAAGAATTCGACCAAGTGGTGGAAATCCTTCGGGACGAGGGCACAAAGTTCTGTGAGTTGCCCGTAGCAAGCGGTCTATACTCTGGATTTAATGGACAAGAGGCGGAAAGATCCATCAGTCACTTCGGCAGAACAACAGGCTCATAATAAGTCCATCTCCAAGCTGTTAAGACGTGACCTCCGAAGCTCCAATACACTCTCAATGCAGAGAGCAATTGAGCAGAACCAGGGGGGTCCAAAGTCTTCGTACAACAGCTTGACAGGAGCCACCTGTCGAAGTTGACCAAAACAAATCGAGGAGTCGTCACATCAAAGCCAGAAATTCTTTCAGAAGTTTACACCTTCTATAGCCAGTTATACGCGTCGCACTCACCCCACCCTACGCCGGATGAGAAGGATTCAAGAGCCACGTTAACCCGCCATGCGACGGAGGATCTACCCGACATCAGCTTGGAGGAGATCAAGGCAGCTCTTGGACAACTTAAAAATGGAAAAGCCCCAGGAAAAGACGGAGTCACACCGAGCTTCTGAAAGCTGCCGGCAAGCCGGTGTTGAAGGAACTTTGGCGTATATTTAACTCAGTTATTTTCTCCGGGAGAACTCCTAGGGCGTGGCCGCGGAGCTTGGTCGTATTGTTCTTCAAGAAAGGCGACAAAACCTTACTGAAGAACTATCGACCAAAGTCACGTCTATAAGTTGTTCTCAAGAGTCATTTCGAATCGCCTTACACGAAGACTTGACGAAGCTCAACCTGCAGAGCAAGCCGGGTTCCGACGGAGTTTAGCGTACGTTTCTTTATAGTTAGACTGACAAATTTTGATCCTTTCGCTTTATAGCAAAGTAAATTACTGTATTGTTGTAAAATTTAATTGCAAGTTCAAATCCAACGTTATTTATTGTTATTCATTTTGATTTTTTGATTAAGAAAAATAAAAAAATAGGTATATCATTTAGATACCTACCTACCTTTTTTACTCAGGAAAGGTAAGCAATTAAATACTTAAAGATATCAGTGTTTTGTTTAATAAATCATTTAATAATAAAAGAACATTATACATTATAAAATAGTTGTATTTATACATTATAAAACAGTTGCAAACCCTCAATTTGGTCGGCTCTTTCTGGGATCAATTCTTAAGAAACAGCCCCAGAGGAAATGGACGTGGCAGAGCCCAGATACTATGACTAAAAATGAGATCGACTTCATAATATATATCGGACATTAAGCGAATATTCAGAGATGTCTCAGTGATCAATAGGTTTAAAACCGGAAGTGATCACCGACTTCTCAGAGGCACTCTGAATATCAATTTTAAGCTTGAACGTTCTCGGTTGATGAAGTCCACGCTCCAGCCAAATCTGCTCCAATCACTCGCTGGTTCCGATGCCTTCCAAATGAAATTGGAAAATCGATTCACTGCCTTGGAAACCACAATTGACGTATATATCGACGAAGAATTCGACCAAGTGGTGGAAATCCTTCGGGACGAGGGCACAAAGTTCTGTGAGTTGCCCGTAGCAAGCGCTCTATACTCTGGATTTAATGGACAAGAGGCGGAAAGATCCATCAGTCACTTCGGCAGAACAACAGGCTCATAATAAGTCCATCTCCAAGCTGTTAAGACGTGACCTCCGAAGCTCCAATACACTCTCAATGCAGAGAGCAATTGAGCAGAACCAGGGGGGTCCAAAGTCTTCGTACAACAGCTTGACAGGAGCCACCTGTCGAAGTTGACCAAAACAAATCGAGGAGTCGTCACATCAAAGCCAGAAATTCTTTCAGAAGTTTACACCTTCTATAGCCAGTTATACGCGTCGCACTCACCCCACCCTACGCCGGATGAGAAGGATTCAAGAGCCACGTTAACCCGCCATGCGACGGAGGATCTACCCGACATCAGCTTGGAGGAGATCAAGGCAGCTCTTGGACAACTTAAAAATGGAAAAGCCCCAGGAAAAGACGGAGTCACACCGAGCTTCTGAAAGCTGCCGGCAAGCCGGTGTTGAAGGAACTTTGGCGTATATTTAACTCAGTTATTTTCTCCGGGAGAACTCCTAGGGCGTGGCCGCGGAGCTTGGTCGTATTGTTCTTCAAGAAAGGCGACAAAACCTTACTGAAGAACTATCGACCAAAGTCACGTCTATAAGTTGTTCTCAAGAGTCATTTCGAATCGCCTTACACGAAGACTTGACGAAGCTCAACCTGCAGAGCAAGCCGGGTTCCGACGGAGTTTAAGCACCATAGACCATATTCACACAGTGAGACAGGTTAACAGAAGACCAAAGAATATAACCAGCCCCTGTGTATGGCGTTTGTGGACTATGAAAAAGCTTTTAACTCCGTCGAGACCTGGTCTGTTCTCGAGGCCTTGCAGAGGTGCCAAGTCGATTGGCGATATCGACTTGGCACGAGGTGTTGAGGTGTCTGTATAACGTCGCTAATATGTCCGTAGTAATCCAAAATGGCCAAACCGAGCCTGTCCTGCTGCGACGTGGTGTGAGACAAGGAGATGTTATATCTCCGAAAACTGTTCTCCGCTGCGCTGCAGGACTTGTTTAAAACGCTAAACTGGAAAGAGCGCAGAATCAATATTAATGGCGGGTACATGTCACACCTACGATTCGCAGACGACATCGTCATCTTGACGGAAACCTTACATGGCCTACAGGTGATCAGCCTGGTTGAATCTTCCAATCACATCGATCTTCGGATAAACTTGGATAAAACCAAGGTCATTTTCAACGAGCTCGTTGATCCGGGACCGGTTGCTGTTAATGGAGTACCTCTCGAAATTGTCCAGGAATATGTCTATCTAAGATAAACGCTCCCATTAGGCAGAAACAAGGAGAGAAGCCAATAGAAGAATTCAGCTAGGCTGGGCAGCATTTGGTAGGCTTCGTCAAGTCTTCTCGTCACCCATCCGTCAAAGTCTTAAGTCGAAAGTTTTCGACTTACGGTGCCGAGACGTGGACACTCACGGCTGGACTATTCCACCGGTTTAAAGTCGCTCAAAGAGCTATGGAAAGGGCTATGCTCGGAGTATCTCTGAAGGACCGCATCAGAAATGATGTAATCTGACAGAGAACCTGAGTCACCGACATAGCCCACCGAATCAGCAAACAGAAGTGGCAGTGGACATTAGCCGCAGAACTGACAACCGTTAGAGCCGTAAAGTCCTTGAGTGGAGACCGCGACTCGGTTAAGTGTTGGACGCCCTGCGACAAGATGGGATGATGACATTCGAAGGCTGGCTGGTGTGGGCTGTATGAGAGTGGCTGAAACTCGGAAGCGGTGGCGTGCATTAGAGGAGACCTATGTCCAGCAGTGGACGAGTGTGGGTGGTTGATGATGATGATGTAATTATACTTTAAAATCATAGTCATGTTTCTGTAGTTTGCGATTCAACTATTTCCAATTCTTCGGTGGTATTCTCATGTATTTGACCTTCTCTTTTCTGCCTTTAGCAATAAACTGCTCATTGAAATCATCGTAAAAGAAAAATGTGAATAGACTATGACCAGCTATGTCATTGAAAGTGGATTCGCGGTAACTTACGTTTTAGCTTCATTAGCTTTGGCCAAATTACCATAACTTTTCCTTTTCTTCCCCGAATAGCGCCTTTTATATCACATTTTATATTATTATGTAAATTGTAAAGAATATAATATATTAATCTATTGAAGTTACTAGAATTGCATTTCTTTAATATACGTACTCACCAAAATTGTTAAAACAAATTAATATTATTAAAACAAAAAGTATCAATCCGTCTCAGTCGCGTCAAAAAATCTCCAATTTCAAATAAAATTTTACGTAGCACGCGGTGACCGGGAGCGACATAGGTCCTACCTCTGAAAGGCCTCGGCCGGCACTGAGCGCTGGTGCGATTCTGCGCCGATTATAATAGTAGTACCTACTAAATTATTCATAATAAAATAAAAAAATAAGTTATTAAAATAAAAAAAATACCACGTTTTAAAGCATAAATTTCTTCATTTAATAGGTTTAAAAAACATCAAGAATACCTTTTATTTCATCCTAAACTAATACGTGTAATAACTCGAAAAATTACTAACAATGATACTTTTGAGTACACTTTTCTTGTATGAAAACTTACAGTAATCACTATTGTTTTGTAGCCATGCCCTAATAAATGTTATTGTTCTTTTAATAAAAATATTGTCATAAGTTTGTCGTTTATAGTTTTACTATTATCGAGCATTTGCGTAGACCTTCGACCACAAGTTTCAAAAAGGGTTTGTATTAAAACTGTTCTAATGAGAAAACTAAATGATCATTTGAAAATATTTTGAAATTATGCATTAGATTATGAAATCTGCAATAATTTGACATCAATATCTTATCTACAAATTGTATAGATTATCGTTTTATTGGCCATCGGAAATCAACGATTTTGACTTAAGTGTGGCTCTTACGGATGAACGCTCTTAAGACTAGCGGCCGCCCGCGACTTCGTCCGCGTGGAAAAGTAACTTTTTACCCCCCTTTCAACCCCCTTTTCGCAATAAAAAGTAGCCTATGTCCTTTCTCAGGGTCTAGATTATCTGTATACCAAATTTCATTTAAATCCGTTGAGTTTTTTGGCGACAGACAGACAGACAGACAGACAGACAGACAGACAGACAGACAGACAGACAGACAGACAGACAGACAGACAGACAGACAGACAGACAGACAGACAGACAGACAGACAGACAGACAGACAGACAGACAGACAGACAGACAGACAGACAGACAGACAGACAGACAGACAGACAGACAGACAGACAGACAGACAGACAGACAGACAGACAGACAGACAGACAGACAGACAGACAGACAGACAGACAGACAGACAGACAGACAGACAGACAGACAGACAGACAGACAGACAGACAGACACTGAAAAAACACAATGCTCATCACACGAATGAGGGTCCAATTTGGGGATGGAACCCACGACCTATGATGTCTAAGGCAGGGTAGTGAACCTTTGGAGTGACCAAATGCGCCATCCGGCCAGTAGAAGAATGCCATGGTAATGACATTAATGACATTTTTATGATAATGACCCAGGTAATAAAAAAAATGTCCTAGTCTTATTTTATTGATTGTCTCGCTTTGATTGCAGATAAAATGTTTATGTGTGAGGCATTAGTACATCACAACATTAACTAAAGTGTTGAGATAAGGCTAATCTGACATACATAGTTAATAACTGAAAAAGGTTATATCTATATTATCTAACTGTTGTTATCTTTATAATTTTAAAATAATTTTAATAGTATTTTCCTCAACCTGAATTTAGGCATTATTAGGCTTTATATTGTAGGTATCTACATTGTAAGATACCTGTAAAAGATTTGTGAGAATATAAAAAATAAAATTATCGATACATACAGGTTGTATCTTTCAACATTTAGGTATATCTTTTAACCAAGTTTTCTACCAAGCATCTATGACTATTGAAAATTTGTATAAAAAAAATCAAGTTTTCATACAAAGCCGGCCATGTAACTGTTAATTTTTATGGGACGGTGAAAAATTGTTGATGAATTTCTAAAAGTCATAGAACAAAAATTGGTCGAGAAAGGGATATAAATGTTCACAGATAGGTGTAGGTACACCTTACAAAAAGAAATTGAACTGTCTGTGGTCCAACGTGCCCAATACTCATTCAGCCTGGCAAACCATGCCCAAGAAAAAAGTGTGCACGCGATTTAAAACTCAGTGAAAAACTCATTCCATTATGCTCTCACTCGTATATTTATTGAAAATCGAATCATTCGAAATTCGAGTTTAATGAGTCGAATTGACTCAAAAATAGGCGAAAAGTATGCGGACCCCCCACGGCCCCAATGTTTCCACACCAAATTGTTCAAAGCGGTAGCAGATGTCTAAGGCAAAGTATTTAGTATTACTATATAAAGATTTTATTAACAGCCCTCATTGGTCCCAACAAATTCGGAAGGTCGTTGACCTGTTGATGTGGGCTAAAAGGTCGATGCTCTTTAGAAAATGATGTAAGGCTTTACTCATTCTCGTATTTAAAAACCAATTCCAGTCAATGAATGATTTAAACATAAAAATCAATTACTTAACGACAAACCACAATCATTTAATTTAACTACTTCAACAATAAAAGAAAACATTTGCTAGAATTTATAAACTCTTCTTTTTGTCTTTGAAGTCAGTTAAAAAGATAGACAATACAAGTACATACATACAAGTTCTTGAGTAAATTGGGTATCACAGCTGGATGAACAAACATACTTACAAGTGTTCCTATATGAGGATACCATGATACCGAAAATTATCCAGTTAATTGAAATAATAAAATTATTACATTAAAAATCATGGAGAAAAAAATACTAAGTACCTATATATAATAATAAAAAAAATTAATCCAATTAGTAAGCTATCCGTAAAAGAACTACTCCATTATCATACATTTGTTTTAAAATATATTTTTACACACGCAATAGGTATTGTCTGAGCCAGAGTCTAACTGCCTCTTGGATAGGGTCAATGCCCTTTTGGAAATTATTTGTGGCTTACTAAATCACGTAATTAAAAAAAACAATCCTTTTCAATGAATAGTATACATAACAAATCAATTACTTAACGACTCTAGACCACAACATTTTAATTGAGCCACTTACTAATGAAAATAGGAAGAGTTCGTCTGTGTTAAAGTATAAAAAATATTTACTATTTAGAGTAGTAGTGTCTGTGGAGAAGTGCTTGTGGTAGGTCTGTTAATTTGCGTCGAAAAACGTTTAGAGATAGGACCGACTAATTTGATTAAGGTAGATTTACAATCCGGTACAGTTTAAAAATCCTAAAGAGATAAATTAATACAAAGAAGCTGATATCTTGTGAACTATAAAAGTAATCTCCCTAATATAAATTAAATAAGACTGCTTCCATATAATAAGAAAATCCAACACATTACATAAATGAGTAGCAGAGAGTAATGTCGTTCGCTCTCGAGTGAAGTAACTCGGTGAATTAATAAGTGGATCAAAATGGCGATTAAAGATTTAAAAGAAGAAAAACAAAATGAAGACGAACATTATACAGAAAATGACCCTTTGAAAGAAACAACAAAAATATATGAGAAAGAAGACAGAACATTATATGAAAAGTGCATTTATGCATTCAAAAACTTAACTTTCGAACCAACTATGATATTATTTGTAATATCATCTGTACTTATGATGACCACTTCTCAAAACTTAAGTTTGGAGAAGGCATGTCGCGTCAATTTAAATTTCACTGACGAAATTTGCAAGGCTTTAAGAAATCAAGACGTGAGCAGCGAAAATAAGTATGAAAAAGGAAACTCAGTTGCTGCTTACTTCCGCAATGCGATGGAGGACTTACATCACTGCTACAGTCCCTTCCATAGCTGCCATCTTCATAGGAGTCTGGGCAGATGCGACTGGACATCGCAAAATGTTCGTACTCATGCCTATTTGTGGTCAGATTCTTATATGTATCAGTGATATAATCAATTCGATTTACTTCTACGAACTGAACTTAGAATACTTGGTGTTTGCTGAAGCCATTTTTGAGGGTCTGAGTGGCGGGTGGTGCATCATTATTATGACTACATTCTCTTATATCAGTGTCATAACCACGGATGAGACGCGGACCTTTCGCCTGGGCCTTGTCAACTTCTGTATGACCGCAGGATTCCCTATCGGCATGAGTGTGAGCGGGATCCTGTTGAGTAACTTTGGATACATCGGATGCTACTCTATAGCAGGCTGTTTGAATTTTGTGAATTTGTTGTATAGCACGTTTTGGGTGAAAGATGCGAAGAGGACAGCTCAGCAAAAAAAGGTATTTTGTATTTTTTTAAATTTATTTATTTTGTAAATCTGTTTATTGCCAAGAGTATATACAGACAATGTTTGAAGTAACATGCTTATATATCAATAATGTTAATAAACCACATTTGATATCAACCATACATTTATAATCAAACATTAGTAATCTCTACAAATACGAGTATAGTAAAACTAAGTGTTTATTTACTTCTTGTTCATTGAAATGAAACAATAGAATTAGTATTTGTATAGGAATAGTTTTAAGCTGCTATATTACCTACCTATATCTTTATCTATCTATTATGCGCTTGTGTCACGCTCTAAGGGACGATAACAAGCTAAGAGATAGAAGGTATCAGAAGATGAGCAAATACGTAGCCGTCGGCTAGAGTTATAGTCGAAGACGCAGCTTTTTCCCCACATATTATTATAAATAAATCAACAGCAACCCAAAAATTCCAAGCCTCTAAATTAAAATTAGACTGTAAAAAATAACATTTATTTTGACAACAATGATCTCGTTTTTCATGATCCCACCAAGATCATGCAAAACTAAAAAGATTTCTAAATCCCACGGGGGTGCTGGAAAACTCATAATTTTTATGATCCTTTACTAAGTGCCATGCGAAACTCAAAAGTCCTCTTTCTCCCCCAGAAACGAGCACGAATACGAGTTCATACGAGTGAGAGCATAGTGGCATTAGCTTTTTATTTTTTTCGCTGACCTTAAAACCACCAAGAAAACAGTGTGTTCCCACACTGTTTTCTTGGTCATGTCCACGAACTGTTTAGCAGTCCATCTGTCCTAGATTACAAGAGGCTATGCCCTTGTACAAAGTCAATTTTGGCAATAAAGATTAATCTATCTTATTCTAAAAAATTAAGTGTAATAATGATTGTGCTAATTATCAACAAAACAACATTCGACATTACGCTTTACAAATGGGATATCTTTAAAGCTTTTACTACTTTTATGACTTAATCCTACAATGACTTGAAATAATAACATACTCGTAATAGTATATTATGTTTCTTATCATCTTATGTACAAAGATTTTATTGTATTGTTTTTTTTTTAAGTGATAGGTGGCAGACGAGCAGGCGGATCACCTGATGGTAAGCAATTGCCGCCGCCCATGGACACCTGTAACACCAGTGGCGTCACATGCGCGCTACCAACCGTTTATCCCCTTCCTCCCGGGTTGGGCCTCCGGTACCCTCACTCACTCGGCGAACTTCACGCCGGATTTCTGTGAGGCAGTGGTATCACTCCGGTCGAGCCGGCCCATTCATGCCGAAGCGTGGCTCTCCCACAGTTAAAAAAAATAGAACTGTTATGGTTATAGTATACACTTACAATTGGGTACTTACTACGCTAAGTAAGTACCCAGAAATCAGCCATTTTTGTTATACCTATAAGAAATAGGTATAAGTATGTTATTATAAATAGAGGATTTTGTTAATAAAAAGAGGATTTACATCCCTTTAACCACGAATTTTTCAAATTCGTCGAATAATTTTTCGACTCATACAAAATTTTCAAGTCACATGACCAACTTATATAAAAAGCTAAAAATTGTTTGGTGAATTTCCAAAAAATCATAGAACAAGTGCTGTTCAGAATGGGTAGTAAAAACCGTGGTTAAGGTCATCCCTTTAATGTAATGTTTACAGATACATACTTTAAAATAAATAGGTAAATTCAAAAACTAATAATCGATTACAAAAAATATTTTACCATTAGAATAGAAACTTTTGTAGGAGTTTCTCACATAGCATAAAGACCGCATTCTTAAAGACATAAATATTATTTAATTCTAAAAAAAATTAAACAAGTAATGTTTAAAAATAAATGCGATGCGAAGCTGTGGCGTATGGCTAGATTAATCAAAATGGAAAAAATAATTCAAAAACTGTTTTTATGACTTCATGAGATAAGTATAAAACTAGTCCAAAGCATCATAAAGTTATATCATAAACCAAATAAGTAGTGGCTAATGTGCCTTCCTCATTAAAGCCCATTAAAATTTTATTACATATTTAATACTCGTATCTTCTATACTATTTATAAAGAGATAAATTCTATAGACAACGATAAGGCTTATAGGTAAACCGAAAACATGAAACGCTTGCGCGATGTAATTGGACACAGCACCATCAATTGGTTCATTTCTGAATTACGGTCCCGAAGCGAAGTGAGAGCGGACCACTATCCAACTACTATTATAAAGGCGAAAGTTTGTATGGATGTATGGATGTTTGTTACTCTTTCACGTAAAAACTACTGAATGGATTTGAATGAAACTTTACCACAATATAGCTTACACATAGAATAACACATAGGCTACAATTTATAAAAATACATTGTGTGGATTGTCCAAAATATGACGGTAAGTGTCAATAATTAACTCCACGCGTACGAAGTCGCGGGCGGCCGCTAGTCTTTAATAAAAATATGAATAGTGTGTGCTGAAAACAGTATATTAAAGCCAATGTCGTAATTAAAGATTTACACCAATATTACGGTTAAACTAATCTATTAATTAATTATGTTAATATTGTACGTGTAATAATAACATCCTTCATTATGTCAACAACTGCGCTCGCGCGCTGTAAATAAAGTTGAAAATTGTTTGAGGATAACTTATTCGAATTGTACGTAGATACAGTCACAATCAATTGCACAGGATTGCCTATTAAAATCGTAAAAATTTTCATAATTGATGTTACGGTCAACCGAACAGGTTATGGGAAAGCACGTTGTTACGAAATTAAGAGCAGAGAATTGATAGCGAAATATAGAATCGCGTCAATTGTATTCCGAAAATGGATGTCGGAAAAATGAATGTCGAAAAGTTCGACGGCACCAATTTTAGGCTGCCTGTCCTTTAGGCTGCCTGTCCATCTAAGCGGAGCGATGCGGCGGAGCGGAGAAACGGACAAATATTAGCCAATAGTATTACACAAAATTTCTACTGGCTAAAATAATAAATACTATTGGCTAATATTTGTCCGTTTCTCCGCTCCGCCGCATCGCTCCGCTTAAATGGACAGGCAGCCTTAAGCGGAGCGATGCGGCGGAGCGGAGAAACGGACAAATATTAGCCAATAGTATTTATTTATTTTAGCCAGTAGAATT